>JAULBS010058928.1:0-22985 GCA_032355785.1 Symmetromphalus regularis | reverse complement strand
TAAGTTTATTTTATAGGTGTAAAATTAGTTATCAAACTCGCTAGGTTGCACCATATGACATCCAGGTTTCAAAAAATGTCCGGGAGATGTATGAATATAATGTATGTGAAAGAATTAATATGTGAACATTGCGATAATAAACAAAAAATGCAAATTTTTGTAGACAATTGGAGTTCGACTTACGGCTTTCGCTTTTGATGCTCAATAAACACTTAACCCCTAACCGCAACCGGTTTTGTCGATGCTATAAATCCAGCTTAGTCCTTTGCCAACCTTCTGCAAATGTAGACCTCTTCGTATGTCACCGACAACATAAAATATAAGGGCCTTCTATGAGGGGCCTGTTTTTACGCCATGGAACTCAGCTTAGGTGCGCCGACTTTAGTGCCAGCAGTGCATTTGGACAGTTGAAAAAGCGAAGTACAAAATCAAATAAACGGATCATAACTTTATCGATTTTGGTAATTTTAAAATGGACTGAACAAGCAAGGACTACATTTTCCATAATTATTGGACTTATTTCAGTCCAATGTAATTAATTTTGGTTTTATATGGAAGCTTTATTTTTCGATTTCATGATTTGAAATTTGGTGTTCGGAGAAAGAAACAATAAAAATCAAGACAACAACGCTGACATTTGCAGGCCTACGTAAGACGAACAGTTTGTTATTGTTTTCAGTTTTAATGATGTAATAAAAGGTTGGATATTTTTCAAATTACAGATAACAATTTAAAATTTTAACTTACCCACAAAAAAGAAGCGAGTGTTTTGCTTCACAATGTCGGCCGGCTGCATTATAGCAAGAGCAATCGAAATATATGAATGTGAGGCACAGGGACGCAACTAATTATACACACACTATTTAAAAAGTAGTTATATCAGCGTAAATAAAAGCCCATATAGCGTGCAATTCCATTTGAATCTGGACCACTAAATGTAATGGCCGAGTCCAAATGTGTGACGTCAATATTTTCGCGGCAAATATTAATGCTTACGTCATATATGGAACTTATATCGAGGCTTTTCATTAGCTAATGTAGGTAGAGAGAATATAGTGTTAGCGTTGTCATTTTGTTAATGAAAATGATTTATTTTCTACAAAAATAAACCAGTTGAACAATATTAAGTGAATTTTAGAAAATTGTTGTATTAGAATGGGGATAACTACACTGTGTTTCGTGGTTAACTATATGATTTTAACACAAAATTTGTTGATTTAAGGATTCGACTTCGTCTCGTTCCAAAATCCAAATTTTGTGGTAAAATCATATAGTTAACCACTAAACACAGTGTAGTTATCCCCTAAATACATTTTGAAAAAAAAAAATTCTTTATGGCAAAAAAAGTGACACAGAGAATGAAAAACTGCATGGCATTGCCGACTGTCGTGGGCAATTTCAGGGGTTATGGCAGATATTTGCCTATTTTCAGATGCTACTTCACACCATCCCTACTGCTCGCCTTAAATTCATACACATAAAATGTTGATTTTGAGTGGGATTTTAGTCATCATTTTTGTTATTATTGTAAATATGTACACTAGTCATGAACACTAATCCTCAAGCCTCCCAGAATATGTAAAAATTGCTAACAATGTTGAACAACCATTAAAAAAATGTATTTTATAATTTATTTTCTAACAGACCAATCCTGATTTGTTAGAGCTGAAGTGGGCTCTTAAAGAGTTGAAAAAAGAGATTGTCAAAGACCTTTCTTCACGGTACCTGGTAGAACTGATACCAAATCTAAAATGTTTTGTTACAAATGAGGCATTCATAAAAGATCCTACCGAAGAACTGAAGAGTTTTGAACATCAGGTAAATGTTTCTTCTAATTTTAAAGTATGGTATTTTCTTTGTTTTAAAGGAAATTACACAAATGCAATCTTTTGTATTATAGCAAATATGTTCCATCAGACATCTTGAGGCAGAAAGTGCACAAAAACAATCTCAACCATTTCTGTTTTACTATTTTTCACTCTGAAAATATCTTAAATGTTATGTTGTTTCAACACAGTCTTCAGATTGTTAAATAATAGTGGTGAGTTGTACCTACTTCTGAATCACCAGACTGACTATGTGTTCATATTAAGCCTGCATTCGCATGACAATAATATTTATAATGGTTGACATTGTTTTAGGTGGATACATGTAGGTATCAACGGTATAGTACCCTTTACAGGGGTCCTATTTCACCAAGGCATTTGCCATGCCGCCCTGTCCCTTTGCCACAATGCCCTCTCAATTTCACTTCTAACAAAGGCAGATATTGTCATGCACCTTTTTCCTGCTTGCCTCGGTGCCCTATCATGAAGTAACTCATAGTCAGCCGTCAGTTGGTTAATTGACAAGACAACAAAGACATTTCCAAAGGATTGCCCCTGATGTCTCCTCAGAATTGCCTTGGTGCCCTCTTGATTCCTAGGAATCAAAGGCAATAAGCAAGTTTTATAGCAAACACCTAAGTTCGACCCCTGCCTTTATGTTGGATGGTAAAAAATAGCAGTTTTCATGACCATGCTATTTTAATCATTACAGTTGTTTTGGTTCTATTTAATAAGGCATTGGACAAGGTGCAAACTAATACAAATAAATGCATTTTTAACTTATGCAATAGCTTCACTAATGGAAACATTCAAAGGGCCTTTCACTTCAGTGACAGATCTGAGCAGTTTTTTTGCTAAAGCTATTTCCTAAAAAGACATGCTATTAATAAATGGAGCACTGTTTTTAAAATAGTTTTTGCTTATGTAATTATAGTATGTTCATAGAAGAAGGTGTATCACCACCAGTGTATAAATTAAAATTAATTATTAAAACAGAATTTTTGAAAAATGGTTTTCTTGCATTTGTGACATGGCCACTGCAAACTTTTTGTCACTGGAACTGGCAAGATTTCGGATTTTTACACCTCATGACTGGCATAGATCTGGGTCCATTCCAAAAGTGTTAAAACATCTTCTTTTTTTTTAACTCCACCTTTGAACCATATTAATGTACAGGTTTAAAAATATGCACACTTTGAACGATTAGAAAAATATTGAGTATAATTGCGAATTCAGTGTTTATTACCCGATTTCTTTTAATTATGTGAGGGTTATTATTTTTTTCAGTTTCCCATTTCTTTTGCTATTGAATTCAGCATTGAAATGAAACAGTTGATCATTGATCTAACAACTGCAGTAAGTCAAGTAATAGAGAACAGGGCTATATTCGGACAAGACTTATCAGAATATAAAAAGAGTGATGAAGCAGACAAAGCAAGGACAAAAGTAATTAAGGCCACTTTTTTATTTTTCCTTTTACATATTCACCAATGTGCATTTTGGCAGAAAGATTATGAAAATAAAAATCTGTTTTGGTCTGTTCTTGTTTAAATGTTCCTGCTGACCACATTTTAGAACTGGTTATATTTGTGGGATGTAATACAAACAGGGTTATCACGGTCATTAAAAACTGAAAAGTCATGAAAAAGTTTTGTAATTTCCATGTCGGCCGAGATTTTTTTCGATCATGTGAAAAGATAATTAAATTTTTCAAAAAGTCATGGAAAGTTTTGAAATTTGATTCTTTGAAGTCTGCAGGAACCCTGTAAAAAATGAAAACTTTATCTTGGGAATTTGCCTATCATCCCTTTAAATTTAAATTCAGACAAATTTACTATTGTTTATAGTTGCTATTATATTATTTTCAAGAAAATATGCATATGGCATAACATATTTATGTATTTTTTTATAGCAGCAATATAATTCTGCCATAAAGCAGGTTTTATAGCAATTACTGATTGCCATTCCATAGATTTTTAAATAAAATATATATATTAACCATAGTATGATCCCCCCACCTATAGCCAAAACATTTAATTTTTTTTGTGCTGGTGTGGGAGGTCAGTGAAACCTCTTTGTAAAGTGTGTAGGAGGGGGTGTTAGGGGTCATTCACAATTATCAACAATTACAAATATATATATTCACAATATTGTATATATATTTTAATGTTTTAAATTAGGTCCTAACACTGATTTTTTTTAATAAAAGATTTATATTAACTATAGTATGGCACCCACACCCCACCCCAATAGCCAATATGTTTTGGTGCTGGGGTGGAGTGGGGTAATTAAGTAATTGTACAATCAATCAATAAAACCTCTATGAATAGTGTGTAGGGTATGTGTTAGGGGTCATTTAATATTATGAATTAATTTAAGTTTGGAAAAAATGTAATTTTGGGAGATTTGACAGTCACAAAATTAATCTTTTTTTCATTATTTTATCTGACTTGTGTTTTAGCTTTAAATTAAAATCAGTATTTTTATTAAAAAGAACACTTGGTGCAGCTTGTATGTATACATGTATTACCAAAATAGTGCTAAATTAAATAATAAAAATATATACTATAAAACCTAAGTTATATATTGTTATAATTGTGCACATTAAATTATTTAACAGGGACACATTCTGCTATGACCTACACAAACTGATTGATACGTGACATTTGACCAGTACAGCAAAAGTACTCATTTCCAGACCTCTTCGTACAAATAGTATACTCTACCTCTTTCATGAAATTAGTACAGGCATTACATTATGATGATTATTAAAAAATTTATACTCTAGCTCATTTCCACTTCCCCAGAGAATATGTTTATATGAAAAATTGTAAATGACCCTTCATTTGTTTGTTCCTTTGCCAGACACGTACTCTTTGGTATGCAAATTGTGTGGAGCGGTACATTAATTACTTCAAGAGATCAGGAAGGTTGGTAAGCATACACACAGGGACGTTTCCATTACCGCTTGTCTGGAGCCGCTTGTGCAGGATCTTTGCAGACTTCAATATACACTATGAGGATAATGAGGGCATCAAGATCATTTTCACATTTGGTGAGATAATGCACAATACTACCATTTAACTAGTCAAAACAGGACCAGTCTTCATAAATGTAGCTGTATATGCACAAGAGTTATCTATCTTGTGTAATCATTAGAACATAATATAATAAATTGTTAATGTTAATTTAATGATGACTATGTGGTCATAAATCAGAAAAATAATGAAAGGTGACTACATGTTCGTTAAACAGTCAGTTAATATGTATTAATTTTGTCTTTGCTGTGCCACCCTGTCCCTTTGCCACAATGCACTCTTAATTTCATTTCTAATGAAGGCAAATATTGCTGTGCCCTTTTTTTCTGCTTGTGAGGAAACGCATTTGCTGTTGTGCCCCTGATGTTTGTCCTCAGAATTGCCTTGGTACCCTCTTGATTCTTAGGAATCAAAGGCAATAATCATCGTGCCACCCCCCTCCGCCCAAAAAACATTTTGACTCCTGGACCAATACAAACAAAATGGTTCATTAATTATTCAATTATTGCTACATTTCTTGTTTATGATGACTGCCATCAGTCTGAGGCAGTGTAACTGTAATACAGTTTTTGTATAATGTATAAAATGTATTTCTCAATCTGCAGGTAAAAACAAACTGACCGATAAAGATCTGAGAGTGTGTGGGTTATTGAAAGTTGAAGTTACCAACCAGCTTGTAGATCTGGATGCTACACCTGTATGTATCCAATAACATATCTATTTAATAAATTATTTCCATCTTGCTTTGATTGAGCAAGAAAATGTGATACAGGGGTTGTATTTCTCAACAGTGTTAATGTTTAGAAATCTTATGACAGACTAAGAGGATGCATTTTGCCACTCAAAGAATTCTAAATGAGTGTTATGGAATCCCACTGACAATGGATTCAGATCTCAAGTTAGAAATGTTATGGGAAGAATTAGTGACATGTATATACACAGTGTAGATGAAAATGTTTCTGCCACGTCAAAAATAAAAGAACTTCACATCTGACAATTTAGAGTCATGTATTAACATGATGTTTTGGGGCCAAAATGCACTTATAACAGATTTTTTTTAAACCAGTCGAGCATTTTGTAAACCATGCATATGCTTGCTCTGCTCATTTTGTGATCGTTTGCTTTTTAACATCTATGATATTGAAATACACAATCAATCAAAACATTGTTTTGTCGAGCACTATTTTATAATATTGAATTTATCCATATTTTTACACTGCTTTTTTGCTCCTTTTATTATCAATTGCATATTTACATCCAGGTGCTCGAAAGATCAATAACGAAGGTTGGTCATTTCATTGATTTCTTTCAATATTTCGCATTTTTTCAGGATTTTGTTATGTCCATCATTTAAGTGCAAAACATTGTTCATTTTTTTTACAGCCATATTCAATGAGCCGACATTCTTTTGACTTCACTGCATGTATGGGACCATACTTTCCTGTGTTGGCAATGTTTTACCAGTTACAGACATATTTCTTTGGAGAATATATAGAATATTTTTCACTCAGTTCTATTAGCCTCACTATATGCTCAACTGCTGCTGTACTCTTCTTAATCTTTCTCACACTGTGTTTTTAAGGCCACACTAGATTGAAAATAGAAAGAAAAAAAATGTGCAAACCAAAAACCACACTGTGCGTTTAAAAAAAAAAATCTGTTAATGTTCTTCAGTTTAAATTTGCACCGATTTCAATTAGGGTATGATGTTTTGTTCAGTTTAACTTTGTCACACGCTTGAAATAGACTTCTATTACATTGTATATGTATTATTTTTTGCAGGTAAGTGTTCTTCAGGAGACCTGCAAACAGATAAATAAATGTGAACCCAGTACTAAGAATTTCTATGTTCATCTGGGAGGAACAACTGTTAAGGAGGGTGCCAAGATTGAGGTAACATTTGTAGAATAATTACAGATAATTATTAAAGACCTATCTTAATACTTTACAGTAATAGTAAAGAAAAAAAAAATTCAGAATTATTTAGCATGGCTGGTACACTTTTTCTGGGGTTTTTTAATGCTGCAAAAACGACAGGATTTACAACAAACAAAAACATTTTAAAAATAAAATTATATATAATATGTGACCCTCTCTTAACTCACATTTTGGATAATTTTAGATGGATATATTTTTGGAAGCCAAGAGTTTGCGTGGTACATAAATGAAAGTTGTAGGCCAAACGTTGTAGTTGTAGTGGCCATTTGAAGTTGATGACTGTGTAGGTGGCTATTTCGAGAAAATGGCCATGAAATTTTTGTGTGGTGTGTTTGCACATTTTTCTTAGTAACAGTCGTTTAAATTTATCTAAACTTCCTGATATTGTAGATGATAATCAAATGAACATATTAACAGATGTAAAACATAAATCAAGTTTTTAAATCAGGTCATCTGTCTTCGTCGTCATGATCAACTGTGTTGGCGTCCGGTCCATTTCTGCCTCAAAATCGTCATCAGACTACTCTTTGTCAGGATGCGAGTCGGAAACAAAGTATTCTGTTATTAAATTACTCAATTCCACTTGATCCTGGGGAGGTAAACTGCAAGGGTTCAACAGTGTGAGACATGTTGGGGTTACGCCAAAATTTATTTGTTTAAACTTTGGTCATTTCACAAAGGCAGTAGGGTCATTTTCTTCATGATTAGTGCATAAACCCCCATTTTTTAACACTTTAATGCCATTTGTGGAGCAAAACATTACAACTACATGATACTTTAAGGTCTCAAGAATACATTTTTGCAAAAAAGTGAAAATCACTGAAATTGACTCCAGTCGGATATTTGAGCTGATAGCACTTATTGGCCAGCCACAAGTTAAAACTGATTTCTTGAGAAAGGGTCACACATGCCCCTACCCCCATCTTCATTACCATTCACTCTAATGGGGATTTACATTAATTTCTGCACCTTTCAGGATTTTTGTGCAAACCAGGTTTTCATCTTTGTGTAACTTATAAAATGTACATTACCATAAAATGTTTATACTTCTAGTTTGCAACAGCAGTTAAATTCAGGGGTGAAAATTGTCCACGGAATTCCATGGATTTTATCTCCCCAGGATCGATCTTGTGAATCACCTAAATCCGATGAGATCATTTTGAGGGTGGGGGGTGAGGTCCCTTTTTTTGGCATTTTCTCTTCTAAGCAATGAAAAAAGCCCGATCTCAAGCAGAAATGTTTCACAGAAAATAAAAAAATTATTTTGAAACAGCTCCCGGGAAAAACAAGTGAGTGGTCGGCACTCAGTATTTTGTGAACAATCACCCTTTACTTCAGTTTCCCGAGGATCTCTTTGGCCATATCCGATATTCTACATCTAATTGCGAAGCACAGAGTATCTCTTATTCATCGAAAGCAGTCACATGGAAATCCAACTTGGCTGTGCCCATAAGGTTGTCTCCACAATGTGACCATAGTTTGTAAAATTCGTGTTAGATAGTTTGTTTCAATGGAATTCGGCAACAGGGATATGGATGATATGAAATCAATTGATAAGACAGACAAAAACAAATTTAAGTGGAATTTGTGGGAGGAAAAGGACCCTTAAAGTTCATCAGCATGCACCATTTCCCTCTGTATTTCAGAAAAAGCCCTCCCAAACCTTCCTCCGGTTCGGTCTTTTCCATCCATCACAAAATATGCCCGTTTTTGTCTTGTAATCTTAAAAACCTCCCAAATGAAAGGAAATGTGCATTATTGTTGGTTCTCCATATACATCAAAAAAAAAGAAGCTGTTTTTCTCATTTGCCATTCTCAGCCCTGTAAATTGGGCCTTAAAAAAGATGTTTCTGATAACATAACCCTGATATTTTAATAATTTTTTATTTTGTGTGTCCTTCTTCAGGATCTTATAATAGTATTGAAAAATTATTTTAAAAATCCAGAACCAAAAAAATACCCTCTAATGCTAATTTTTTTCAACCAATTTCTGGAAATAACGTTTCAATCCTTATCAAATGAAGGTTTGAAATATCCATATTTGTTGTGGTGTTATTAAATATGTTGTCCTTGATTAATAAGTTATCATGTCTTAAACTGTTTCCTTTTGCAAGAGGTTTAAACACTTAAATCACAATCAATTTTGTCTAGCAGACATCATCTTGAGTCTGCAGAAGTTTTGTTCATTGGCTTGATGGAACATCCATTACAGTGTTTTAAGTGAAGTACCATCATATCAAAATATGTGTAGATTTAATTCCTTCACAGAATCATTAAACATTTGTTGTTTGCTCATCCAGGACTCTCAGATAATTACGAACCATTTACATTTTATTCATTGAATGGAAATGATGATTTCAATCAAAACTGATGTGTCATGGTCTTAAAAATTTGCAGGATACCATATATTCTCTATTCAATGTCCCCTCCCTAACTAATGACACCCACACATGGCCATTTTGCAAAATAAAAATGACTTACTCTAGCATAAATCCATGATTGTGCCATAGTATCATACTATTGCAAACTCAGTAAACTTCAAATTTGCAAGATGAAACGGGGGCATTAAACAGTGAATATAGGATATAAATGGGAAATGTTTGTGTAGTTTAGTCACATGGGACATTTAATAACATCAGTGTTTTCATTGTCCAATATATTAAAGTAAAGTAAAGTTTGTTTTATTTAATGACACCTCTAGAGCACATTGATTATTATCTTATCATCGGCTATTGGATGTCAATCATATGGTCATTCTGACATGTTTTAGAGGAAACCCGCTGTCGCCATATTGGCTACTCTTTTTCGATAAGCAGCAAGGGGTCTTTTATATGCACTGTCCCACAGACAGAACAGCAGATACCACGGCCTTTGATGAAACAATTGTGGATCACTGTTTGGAATGGAAGATAGCCCAAACAGTAAATGGGTCCACTGAGAAGGATCGATCCGATGACAGACAACTTTTCACCTGGCGGACACTCTACCATTTGAGCTACATCCCACTCCTTGTCCAATTTATTAATGCAATCAGTTAGTACTTACTGTATTTTGTGTGAAAATCTGTGTATATTTAAATTTATCTTGCAGCCTTCAAACAAATCCATTGTGTTTTTCGAGCCACATAATGTGCCACTGCCTGAAATATGCCGACCCTCTCTTATCACCGATGTTGATTGCCGTTATAATTTCAAGGTTGTTTCCACACCTGAAAATGTAAACTGCATTTTTCCTGATGAAACTGACAAGAAGCTCTGTGAAGACATTACTGTTTTCATGAGTGAGTTCAGAAAGTATATTTGAAGAAAAACTCCACAGAAATGATCACATTTGAAGTTTAATATTGTTGGATCATGTGTTTTTGGCAAAACATGACCAAAATGTAGCTACAATATTTCATCGGTCATACAAGTCATAGAAACAAAACAGTTCAGTAATTTTCACATCTTTTACTAATGCAAAACACATTTATATAACAGCTTATGAACAAAAGTTTGTCAGTGGTCGATATTATAAGGTTATTTTACAATGTTGTTTACAATATGGAATTTTATTTTATGTGTTCACGTTGTGAGGAATATCCGTATCGAATCCAATACGGATTTTCACCACAAAGTGAACAAGTACAATCATTTAAGACATTGTATAATAACCTTTTTATTATATATCATTCAATTAATTTATTTGTTATCAAACTGTGTCACTTACATTTTGATTTTTATTAAAAACATTTAATGTCTTTTTGTAATAAAGTATCATCTTTGACATCATCTCGAAATATGTCATCTCCTAATGCATGATGTCACATTACAGAACAGCTGATTTACTCAGAGTAATCAAAAAAAACCAAAGTAAAGTTTGTTTAATTTAACAACGCCTCTAGAGCACATTGATTTTTATCTTAGCATCGGCTATTGGATATCAATCATATAGTGATTCTGACATATTTTTAGAGGAAACCCACTGCCGCCACATAGGCTACCCTTTCCGATAAGCAGCAAGGGGTCCTTTATATTGACTGTCCCAAATTGCAGGACAGCACATACCACAGCCTTTGATGAACCAGTTGTGGATCTTTGACTGGAACGGAAAATAGCTCAAACTGCAAATGGGTGCACTGAGAAGGATCAATCCGATGACCGACAGCTTCACAGGCAGACACTCTACTGTTCAAGCTATATGACGCTCCCAAGAAAAACCAAGGAATAATAAATTGCACAATACTAATTATCTCTCACACACACACACATACTCACATACACACGTATGCAGGCACACACACAGACACACACATACACACTAAGAGAACAAGAATATAAGTAAAATGTTTAATTGAAGTACTGATATAAATCAAATATGCTTCAAAGAAGTTAATGCTGTGATCATATGGTTTTGGAGTCCTCTAACATTACATGTAGATTAATATTACTAAATGTTTTTTTAAATTTTATCGAATACAAAATTTGTTTTAATTAATTATTATCAGTAGCAGTCAAATTAGACCCACATAATTGCGAGTAGGGTTTTGGTCGTTGCTTTAAGGTGTTGGGGGTGGGCTTTTCCAATCATGGTAATTATTTTTAGATATTTGTTTTTAATGTGGTGTTCGTCTCGGCCTCTAAGGCCAAAGAAGTTGTTTAATCACATTTTCTGGCATTAAATGGAATTATTTTCTATTCGAAATAATCCTTATAATTTTTAAGATTTTTTTTTTAATGTGATATTCGTCTCAACCTCTAAGCCTGAAGAAATAGTTTCTCCATGTTTAGCATTGCCTCGGGTGTGCCAATTCCCACAATATCCTTTTGCCACAGCAACCGAAAATTTGTGATTATTTCCTAATGAATAAACTGTGTGGTGCTATTTTGAATTTAAATGTTTAAATGGAATTAGGTTAGCTTTTTTATATAGTTTTAAACAAAACTCGAGTAATATACAATGCCAGTATCAGATGTCATTTATTTTAATTTTATTTAATTCGTCTTAATTAAAAAAAATTGTATTTTTTATAATTATTTTATTGTTTTTGAAATGCAGTAGTTAAAAATAGCACTTGTTTTTGTACCTGCTTGCATTGTTCGGCAGAGTATCGTGGCATTCAATCTTGTGCACAATAAAGCTATTATTTTTATCCAGTAGCCATTTATTTTTTAATTTATTCAAACAGTTGTGTGTATTACATAGCACTGAAATATGCTGCAAAGGAGTTAATGCTGTGATTGTGTGGCTTTGGAGTCCTCTAACATTATATGTTGATTAATATTACTAACATTTTTACATTATGTCAAATACAAAATTTGTTTTAATTAAATATTATCAGTAGCAATCAAATAAGACCCACATAATTGAGGGCAGTGTTTTGTTTGTTGCTTTTAGGTGTTGGATGTGGGGTTTCCAATCATGGTAATTATTTTTAAGATATTTTTTTTAATTGACACATCACTGAGACAAATATATTTAACAATTAATTTCACTTGAAGTAAACAGTAATAGTCGAATGAAAAAATATTTCATTTGCGATTTATGAAAGAATACAATGTTGCATCGCAATTAGAAATAGAACTGCTCATAATTAACCAACAAATGTATATTTTACCTTTTCTTCATCTTCTGAAATAATCCGAATTCTTTCCCCTTCCAGAGAACACCTTAGTTCTAACCATTTTGCCTTCAAAGAACCTCTACTAGCCTTAAATTCTTGTCCAATGATTACACTACATGTATACTGTTTTTTTGGTTAGATACCGGTAAATTTATCTTCTTTTTTTCTCTTTCCTTTTCCACCTTTTATATACTACTTTCATCCTTTTCTGACAGCACCCCTATCTATCAACACCTTGCCATTCAACTCCACATCCTGGTCCATGTCTCTCCAACCGCGACAGGTGCTCGTCTCTTGTGGATACCAGTAGGTGCTGTTTTGTATCGCTGTCAAAGAATCAGGTTCATGTTTGGTACCTTGGTTTTGACAGTTAGGTAAAATGATTGTAAATATTTGTTTAGTTCCATCGGAGAAACATCTTCAATCTCTCTCCTCACTAGCCATGTTTTTCATCCAATTTTTAACAAATATTTATATCTTAGTTTTCTTTTTCTAGTGGGATGTGGCTCAAGTGGTAGTGTGTCCACCTGTTAAGCAGTAGGTCGTCGGATCAATCCTTCTCATTAGACCTATTTGTATTAGACCCATTTGCAGTTTGGGCTATTTTCCGTTCCAACCAGTGGTCCACAACTGGTTCATCAAAGGATACGGTACTTGCTGTCCTGTCTGTGGGATAGTACATATAAAGGATTCCTTGATCCTTATCGGAAAGAGTAGCCTATGTGGCTGCTGCAGGTTTCCTCAAAAGAAATAGTCCAATAGCCAGGGATAAGATTTAAATCATTACAAAGTTAACTTTTAGTTTTCTTCTTAGTGTTTTCAGGTATTTGATTTTCAATAAATTCCTGTATTGTTTCATTAGATAACATGATGACTCACTAATGCTGCATTAAATCAAACAAAAACAAACATGAGTGATGTTCCTTTATTCTGGTGAAGTGCATGACGTCATTGCCGAATAGCTGATTTACTTCAACTGAAGCATAATGAAGAAAATATGAACAAAATACAACTTATGATCAATGACACAGTTAAAAAACAATAATCCAACAATACTCCTAGCTTAGGGATTGGGGGGGGGGGGGAGGGTTTGGGGTAGGGTAGGTATAAAATTATATGGTTAATTATTAACACTTTTTATACATTGTTATGTGTCATTAGGTCAGTCAAAATATGGATGTCATTTTATTCCAGTAAAGAACATGCACATCCAATATGGCTTTTACCGTCCATTAATTCTTTTTGGAGATACCCGTGTACAATATTGTTAAGTATTCTTTGGTCATGTGTTACAACTGAACCTATTTCACTGGAATAGAATATATATAATTAAAGAAAATACATAACCATTCAGCAATAAATGTATATAATCTGCACAACTAATGAAGAGACACTAACATAAAATGTACAAATGATGTACAGTTTCTTAATAATGGATGGCTCAAACACTACTACTGTTTGCAAAATACATGTGCATGCTCATCTTTGCACAATAAGTGGATGCGGACTGTTTTTCCGTACCAGGTTTTTTATCAATTTTGGGGTCCATGTTTGCATGTGCCTCTTTCAAATTAAGCAGTTTAATAATTTGATCGAGTAGCTTCAGTACATTGTTCTGTAATTGTATATAATTTATTACAAAATAATTGTTTGGGAACAGACAATAATTTTAATACAGACACATATACATGACGGAGCGAGATGTAGCTGAAACGGTAGTGTGTCTATCCATGAACCAGTCGGATTGATCCTTTTCAATAGACTCATTTGCAGTTTGGACTATTTTCTGTTCCAACCATTGGTCCACAACTGGTTCATCAAAGGCCATGGTATGTTCTGTCCTGTCTGTAGGACGGTGCATATAAAAGACCCCTTGCTGCTTATCAGAAATATGTGATGGTAGAGGGTTTCCTCTAAATAAATGTCAGAATGACCATATGATTGACGTTTAATAGCCAATGATAAGATAAAAGTCAATGTGCTCTAGAGGCATCATTACATAAAACAAACTTCTGGTATTTTTGGTACAGTGAAAACATATATTTTTTCAAAATGTCTACTAAAAGCAGACTTATGTTCAGCTGAAATATGTCAACAGTTGGTATATTTCTGTTGAAGAAAATATTAGTTTACTGAAGCGGGTACTTGTGTTTTGTGCAAGAAAAAAATGTTAAAGTACTGAATTGCTGGAGGGTGGCAATGATGTATGAACTGATCTTAATACAGAATTACCCAAACAAAAATTAGCTTATGAATAGCTTTATTCTTTGTTCCCAAACAACATATAATCAACAACATATTTGAGCTTATAACAAATGCATAAAAAAGAATTTTTCAACTAATACATCTAACAAATAGTTGAGCTTTTAACAAATGCATGAAAAACAAAGAAAATGGTTTGACTAGATTGATCATAATTTAAAAGAAAATGATGTTATTAAAGTACAAATCAAAAAACCTGCACAAATACTTTTAAAATTTTATTATTATTTTGTTTATTAAATAGGATTCATAAAAATCCCTGGAATGAAAAACTGAAAACTGTATTGATATCATGATGACATATTGTAATAAACGGCATTCTTTATAATGATCAAAAGTTGCCTTTTGTAGATCTCTGGTTTTGCTAGAATTACCGTTTTAATAAAGTTCAGTTTGAAACAGATTAGAAAAAATTAGGCATACTAGATGTCACATTTCTGTCAGTGGTAATAACTCATCATGACTTGCCAAATTTGATAGTCTATTTCAGAACAGTTAAAATGTAGTTTTAATAAAGTTCAGTTTGAAACAGATTAGAAAAAATGAGGCCTACTAGATGTCACATTTCTGTCAATGGTAATAACTCATCATGACTTGCCAAATTTGAGTATTTCAGAACAGTTAAAATGTAGTTTATAAATATAAATTTTACTAAAATGAATGGGATTTTCTTCTTCTTTTCATCTATAAAAGACAACCTTTTGACTTTCATAATGCAGATTTGTATACTTCTAAATATATATTTTAGTAAAATGAACTTTTTTTTCCCTATAAAAGGCTACTTTTTGGTTTTCATAATTTATGTTGTAGTATATTCCTAAATATATATTTGCGTAAGATGAACTTTTTTCTTCTAAAAAAGGCGACCTTTTGAAGCATGTTGTTTGTATACAGTATTAGGTCATAATAATGCCAATACTGTTTTCATTCCAAGTATATTAAAGAAAAAAAACATTTAGGCAACTTTTCTATTTGCACTTAGTTTTTCATGACTGACAACATAAAAGTGAAATACCGTACTAATTCAATGAATCGCCTTATGGTAATGATTATACAACTTTATCAATAATTGAGAAATGACTTAAGATATGAATCTGCTTTGTATTAACCATTATCACCGATATCTGAGATTCCATCTCTTTTCATTTTTAAAAATATAAATAATAGGGGTAATTTAATCATGTATAATATAATGATAATAATATAACAAAACCATTTAGAATTATTTTAGCCTGATCACATTTCATAATTTGATCAAAACCTTTCTGGGTGTGTACATCTATTTACAAATAAAAACTATTTTGAATATAACTAAAATCAAAACAATGAGGAAAACAAATATTGGATTCGTTAAAAATAAAATCTTTATTTTAAGCAAGTAAGTAATTAATATTAGAGAATACTGCTTCTGAACTTCTATGTCAAACATACAAAGTTATAAAACTGTAATTCTTGAGTCAGATTCTGTGTAAATTAAAAACACATATTAGAAAGGTGATTATACACAACAAATTTCTTTGCTATGGTTAATTTGTTGGATTCGTAATTTTAAGTTAATTTTTACATTTTGTTTGTATATTGCTGAAATGTAAATACATTGTTTCTTCAGTAGTAGAATTATTGCTAAGAGAATGAAGAATAAAAACTAACGAGTTGGCATTTAATGTGGAGTAATTGTTTGTTTTGCACACAAATTGCCATGCATTGTATGACATGTTGCAAAGTTTATAAAAACAATTACACAACAATAAAAGCTGATATTTATAGCACAAAGGCCAGTCAAATTTGTTTTAAAATACTAACCATATTTTTATGTAGAATGTGAAATGTTGATGTTGAGATAAGTTGTTGTTTAGTTTTGGTCCTTTGGCAGGTTCATCTATTACAATTTCAAGTGCATTTTAGAATGAATGAAAATTTTACTGCTAAAATAGACAAGAGTATATTTTCCTACACTACAACTATAAACAAATGTGAGGCCATACTTTTTTTTATTATGTTAAAATCCTTTAATTGTAGAGTTTCAGTTGAATGGTACCGTGTAGCAATATTACATATTTTGACACAAGGATCCAATATGAAATTGTTGATTTACATGTTATGAAACCAGTTGTAAATACAATTTCTCATACTATTTAATTTTATCTAAATATTTATTATTACAAAGAAAATAAAAATAAATTCTATACTGATGGTTGTTACTAATTTTTGTAAAAATAATGGTGTTGGGATGTCATTGAAATTTATATATACTGAACAGCAAAGGAATGCAAATGTTTGTTCAGATGCAGTTTAATCAAATTAGATGAAAAATTTGTTCATGATAACTGTGTAAGCTTTACTCTTCTCTGCACATTCCTCCAGTAAGAAAAACAGCCAACATCAAAATATGGTTAACTTTTATTCAGTCAAACAATTCAAATTAAATTTGTTTCTTTTGCTGTTCAGTATATAAGTGTCTGTTTTTGATCTCCAGAATTGGAATCATGTTGTAGTTGATGTGGTAGTCTGCCTGAATGGGTGGCCATATCAACTCTCTTCAGAACAGCTATGTTTTGTTCCAGCCAGTGGTCCATAACTAGTATTAAAAAAAGACCTTGGTATGCACTATTCTGTCTGGGAAGGCACATACAAAAGCTTCCTTTGCTGTTAATTGAAAAGAAAGCCTAGCTAGTTTCCTCTATTGACCATGAGTAACAAAA
Organism: Symmetromphalus regularis; assembly: GCA_032355785.1. NCBI lineage: Eukaryota > Metazoa > Mollusca > Gastropoda > Neomphalida > Neomphalidae > Symmetromphalus > Symmetromphalus regularis. The sequence goes on along the minus strand of JAULBS010058928.1, from coordinate 5,617 downwards.
ATTATGTTTGACATTTAACATCCACTGAATAAACGACATTTGGGTGTCAAATCTTTCTCTAAAACTAATTCAGCTTTATATGCTTTTAAAAAAATACATGAACAAAAAGATACTATATAATAACAAATAACTGAAAGAAAGTATGATGTCACAACTCATGACTGGCGTAGAAAATATTTCAGGCACTCATCCTTTTATAGATAGGTTTTCTAATCTTGTGTTAGAAAAACCTTCAGTGAAAGGACTCTTCCCAGAAACTATTATTTTCTCATCCCAAACTGTGCTCCATCACTAACAGATTAAAATGGTTTGTAGGAAAGTTCAGTTTAATGAGTTACGCTTGCTGCTGTCACAAATAACCTAAATATGCTTTTGGATGAATTGTAGCTCGCATGATAAATTTATACATCATTAGATATTAGATTATCTATACTAATTTCTATTCTAATATTGCAAAACGTGAATATGAAAATCAATATTAAAAATGTTTTTGGTATTACATTTATTATAAATATTTTGGTAACACAAATTCACAGTGGTTTTTTTATTTATTTTTACAAGATTATCACAGTAACAAAACACAAAAATAAGAATTTCATTTCTAAAATAGCTCACATTCCATTAAAATACGACAAACTTGTGTCCATCATATTGCTAAAAATAAGAAAATAAGACCAACTTAATGGAATGCATACATTCTGTAATAATATTTGGGTTAAAGAAGATATTGTATGGTTTTACACATGGTAAATTAAACAATTTGGTTAAAAGTGCACTATCATGGTTACAATAGTTATATTTTGCTCTTTTTACATATATTAGTGATAAACATTAAAAAATTTCCCTAAAAATATAATGGCCTATGGTAATTAACTCTACAATATACAAAATATAATACTGTAAACTCAAATTATCAGTGTACAACCATATTAAGGCTCTTCTCAAGTAGTGCAGTGGTTAAGCTATTGGACTCCAGTCTACAATAAATAAAATATTTGGCAGCAGCTAAATGAACTTGCCACATAAATTTCATAAATACCTAAAATAATTGTAAAAACAAAAAAAAATCCTAGATTAATTACATGCATAGCACTATATTTCAAGTCCTTGGGACTTTTGAGTATGAGTAGGTGTAGGTGTGTGTGTACGTGTACAGCACTACAAAACTGTTAGGTTATTCAGGGTATGCACCAATTCACTGAGGTTTTACAAGTTAAAACCATATATTAATATTGTTGGAAGTTTTGATTTAAAATGTATGTGTGGTGTGTGTGTATATGTAGTATGTGTGTCAGTAGATGTGTGTGTGTTCAGCACTACAAAATTGTTAGGTTGTTCAGGGTATGCACCAATTCACCTTGAGGTTTTACAAGTTAAAACCATAGATTAATATTGTTGGAAGTTTGGATTTATAGTTTACAAACAATTGTTTAAATGAGTGTTCACAAGAGATTAGATTAGTTCTCTTCACATTAAATTCAGTTTAATGTCAGGTGAAAAAACAGTTATTAAATTTTATTTTTTGAAATTTTACTTAAAACATGACAATTTGTTTAAATGGTATACTGTAATGCAACTTAAATTGATAAAATTAAATTTTGAACTGAAAAGTATCACATGTGTATCAAACTGAGGTAGCACAATCTAAAACTTAGTAAATGAAATGTTAAGTTGAATATCACCTATGCATCAGTTTGGAGTAGGTCTTTGTATCAATTTGATATGGTGTAACTGTTTACAATCACGACAGAAAAGAAAAAAACTAAATGTATTTGAATTAATTACAAATGGTGATACAAAAACCCCACATCATTTTTGTAGAAATTTTATCCCTTTCCACTTAAAAATACATGTCATATTATTTCTGTAGAAAAAATGTATCTAACAGAACTTGTATTATTCCACCCCAGCCTATATATTCTTTCTTAGTAAACCTTCCTTATTCTCAATGACTAGAGTAGGATCAAGCAAGTAAATAAAAATAATCTATGACTATGTACAGATAAAATAAATACAGATAAAATAAATATACCTATGGATATGTATTAGATAAACAAGGACAACATATTAACATAAAAATAAAATCTCAACAAATTTAAATTACAAATTGAAGCCAATAAAAAACTTAATTATTTGTACAAATACTTTTGCTAGTTTCAATATAACAATCCCTCCAGCCATCCCCCAAAATAATAAAAAAAAAAAATATAAAAACAGGCAGAAAACAAATCTCATGACACATAGAGATATGCTAACCTTATATACAGAAATTCTTGGTTTTTTCTTTTAATTACACATTTTAAAGTTTTATAACACTGACCATTCATCTCTTAATGCTGTCATATTGATACCTAGGGTATGACATTAAGCTCAGTTAATTTATCCTCAAGCTAACACTTGCAGGATATACCATAATTCAGGATATAATTCAGAATATTATGAACTCATCCAGGCACATTCATACATTACAAAAAATAAAATATACTAAATAAATTGCAAAAAATTCACAAAACTTAATCTACATTGTAGAAAAGTTTCAGTGGGACTTTCATTTTTTGTTTTATATTTATTTTATTTTAAATATTAAAAAACTTAATGAAGTATTTTATAAAAAAAAATGTTTACACTAATGGTATTGGTTCTGTACGATCCATAAATGTTGGTGCTTTCACAATTCCAGGAATTTCAAGACTGGCTTTTGCTCCCCATCCTCATCCCCACCAACCTCACTCCCTCTTTGTCCCCAAACATAAAACAACAATAAATAAAAAGCAGTCCAAATGTGCCTTCTAGTCCCTCTAGGGATAGATAGAGGATTTTATAAACAAAGGTGCACATGTAATAGAACAAGTGAGCCTCAGTGGTCTAGTGGAAGGACATCGGACTCTCATGCTGAAGGACATGGTTCAAAACCTGTAGGAGGCTGGCTCACACTTGACTACATATCATAATTTCCAAATGTTTGACATCCAGTACCCAATGATTGTTAATCAGTGCACTCTGGTGGTGTCGTAAAAAAATAAAAGTGTAATAGAACAGATTCCTCAAAACATTTTTAATGTACTGAAAAATTTAATAGTTTCCAACCTTCAAGCCCCCTATCTAAATCTGCATCTGCCCTCTTCCCCTTACACACATTGTTCAATGTAAAAAAATCACTGACATTTATGGACTGACCCTTATCTATGAGACATACAAACATAACAACTTAATAACATTTGGTAGCAGTTTAAGAATGTTCAGCACTGAGTTAGTACAGACATTCCTCAGGAGTTTTTTCTATTCTCAGCCATCAACAGGGCAATTTTCTTGCATAGTTCTGTGTCTGTCTCCATGGGAAAGAGACAAACTTCATTGCTCGTTGATGACACAGCTTTGAAATGAACAATGTCTTTGCTCTTGGTATGCAGTGCAACCTGAGAATGCAAGAAGGTGTTTTCCTCTTGTAGAAACAACACACACCGCTTCTCAACCTGCAACACACAAATTTATAAGAAAATAAATTACAGGATTGTTTATTCAATTAGGTGCCAAACATATGGTGTATGTAATTCATGATCATCAGAGGATAAACTACTGATACAAGCACAAACCTTGCCTCCAATTTTTGTTTTTAAATGCCACTCCCCTATCTTAATGGACAGATGTTAATGGCAAAGGGAGATAATCAGAATGAGCCACTATGGAAAAGTAAACTATTTGAAAACCAAAGAAATGAAATGAATAGATGTTTAATGGCAGTCAACCAATTCATTTTATTATTTGCATGTTAGACAATGGAAATTTAAATATATCAGCATTTAAGCTATTTTGGGCCTTTGGACAGATACATGTATGTTAAAATCTAAATTCACTTGTTGAATTTGACTTGATAATGCTGGATCAGATTTTATTGTAGAGATTCAACACACACTAGAATAACAGTGTGTGTGTATATATATATATATATATATATATCCAAAAATAGTTTTTAAAAAGAGATAAATATCCTAAAAATATTATTTGAAGTGTTATGCTTATCCAGTATATAATTAGTTTCTTACTTGACACTCCATATTTTTGTTAATTGAGGTTCCCTCTAGATTGACACAGAATACTTCAACTGTGGGGTCACTGTCGTCTATCAGCTTACATAATGTACAGCATGCTTTCTCCTGAAACAGTAAATTTTAACATTAATGTCATGAATTACCAAATGGGAAGTAGTGACCAGCAGAAAAGTATATTTTATGTGCATATACCATGCTCTTTAATCTTTGATCAACCAGATGTGGACCACAGCTTGGTGCAAGAGATGTACACTGAACCTTGCAGAGCACTCACTCTGGGATGGAGCCAGTATCGAGATTAACAATCCCATGCCTCAACTGAGATTTAATCTATCCAGCTAACACTAATCAAAGTCTTGAACAAACAGCACAGGAACTGAGTTGTGTGCTCAGGAAAGTGTGCTGGAACATTAATTGGATATAAGCATAAAAATAAATACAAACAACAAACATATTTATTGTCATATCTTACTTAACAGTACTAATTCAAATGTATTGCTTTAGAAATTGTATTAAAACTGAAGATGTAGCTTCCCTACCTCTGGATCTAAAGGATTTTGGAGGTGTTCCTTCAAAGTTATATTATGGTAGCTGTATTTTCCTAATTCTATAATGTCCATATGTTCACCACCTGAAAATGTAGACACATGCGTCATGTAATATTAGTGAATACATGTACATGTACATGTTTCAAATTTAAAAAACAATAGATATATTTAGATTTCACTTAAACTTATGTGATAGTGGAATATGTAGTCATTATTACATGTGTATTAGCAACAAGTACAACAAACTATTTCACACTTTACAAATTTGCAAAATTTAACGACTCAAGGGTGTTAAATAGGTAACATATGGTATTCATCTTTTCCATACAAATGAACTTCATTTTGTAATCAAACATGAATTACAGCCTGTTAAGACTAATAATACTGCACACAAACTCACCAAATGAAAATAATATCACAGAATTAACATTGAAACGGTTTTTAAAATTGAGATCTACGAAAATGCTGCATATTTTTTCCCACACAAGGTCCATAGCTCCTGAAGACACGTCAACATTAACAAGTCTTTCTGAGTGGAGAAAATAGTCTATGTATGGACGCACACTGTTCTGAAACAACGTCGCTCGTCTCTGAAATAAACGTAAAACCAGAATGTTATTTAGATTTATTCAACATAAATAATTAATAGGCATCATTGGTTACTTTGCTCAGTGGCTTAGTCTTGTTAGTTGCTTATTTGCTCACTCATTTATGCATTTACTCACTCACCACTCACCACCCACTCATACCCATATTATACTCAAAATATTTAATAATTCTTCAAATTAACGGACTCCTTTAATTGTAAAATATCATGTACTTGTTAGTTACATGTATGTTCCATTTTTTTTAATGACCCCCCCCCCACTCCCTCCCAGTACAAAAATAAACATCAGTTATTGGGGCTCACTTTGTGGTAACTTCATAGTAAATTTATATATATATATATATATATATATATATATATATACACACACACACACACACAAACACAAATAAATAAATAAAAATATAAAATAT
>JAULBS010058848.1:0-22987 GCA_032355785.1 Symmetromphalus regularis | reverse complement strand
AATCAATTAAGCAGAGTTTTGTGCAATTTCATCAGATAACTTACAGTTCCATATTTTCTAAAAGTAAAAGTAAAGTTTGTTTTATTTAACGATGCCTCTGGAGCACAGTGATTATTATATTGGACGTCAATCATATCGTCATTAAGACATATTTATTTAGATGAATCCCGCTGCTGCCACATGTGTTACTCTTTCCGATAAGCAGCAAGGGTTTGTTCATATGCACCGTCCCATAGACAGGACAGTACATACCATGGCCTTTGAAGAACCAGTTGTGGACCACTGGTTGGAACAGAAAATAGCCCAAACTCCATATTTTCTGTACCTTTGTCCATCTGCACAGCTTGACACCTGAGTGGGAACCGATCAGGCGATATCCCTGTTTCTCTAGCGACTGTCTGAGAAGTGGGGTGATCATCTCACGCGGTTCAGCAGATGAAGTATCAGCATCGTCATTGTCTTCAATCTCTTTTTTCTGTCACAATAAAAATGTCAATAAATGAGGAAGTGTCTTTCATTTGTGATTACAAATCTAAATCATCAAGTTACATCAAACATTATTGTACACATTATTGTACACTAGTAATGAAGTTAAAGATTATTATTTTTTTATTTAACGATGCCTCTAGAGCATGTTGATTTTATTCTTATCATCAGCTATTGGATGTCAATCATATGGTCATTCTGACATATTTATTTAGAGGAAACTTGCTGCGCCTCATAGGCTACTCTTTCTGATAAGCAACAAGGGTCTTTTATATGCACTGTCCCACAGACAGGACAGCACATTCCACTGCCTTTGATAAACCACTGGTTGGAACAGAAACTAGCCAAACTGTAAATGGGTCCACTGAGAAGGATTGATCCGACGACCAACAGCTTCACACGCTATATTGAATGTCCTAGGGATTATGTAATGAAACAATAAACGTCCAACCATGTAAGATCCTCCAGACGTTTGTTCTACGTTGGAGATTCCTGATCCAGTTTTAAATATTCTTATTGACATGAAATTATATTCCATCTGGAATAAATTTCCACGAAACACACCACAGGGATGGAAACTAACACTCGCCCTCTTGCCTGAGGCAAGTACAAATCGCTGAGGGCGAGTAAATGCTTACCGATGCTTGTCCCCCGGGCCAGTAGATATTTTTCCAATCTTAAAAATTAAAATGGCGAGGACTAGTGATTTTTCGTAGGGACGAGCAACTTTTTAAGGCTACTAGTCCCCCAGGCGAGTGAAAATAATTTTAAAATTTCTACCCCTGTATCACTGACAGTCACATGATGACAACAGGTATTAGGAACTCTTTTGAGCTCCTGTAATAATTTCACTCGCTATCAAACTGTGTCATTCCATACTGGTCATGCTTATTTAATGTACATTTTTATTTGGTATTTATTATCTACAGCACACAACTGGTCATACTTGGTAGTGTGGCACTCTGTAAAATCCAGGCCATAGGATTTTAAATTTCATGGAAAACACTTTTTCAGTTCCGTGCTTTTAGATGTTGGGGACCAATCGGAAACAGTTTTTGGTTCCATGAAAGTAAGTCATGGGAACACAAAAAAATCATGGGAAACTAAATTTTGATGACATACAGTACGCTGCAGATAATGATAGTTACCATAAAATCCTGTGGCCTGTAATGCGCTAACAGGACGTTCTTATAGAACATTAATTTTTTCATCTTAAAATTGGATACTGAACTGAAATATTATGTTGAAAACAGCAAATTTCAAATTTGTATTGTTAATTTAAAAAGACAAGTTTGGTTAAAAAAAACTATTATAATATTAGTTTTGGTTTACCTCTAATCATGTCACTATATGAAAAATGCCAAATGTTTGATTTATTCTAAAGTAAAATATTCAGAAGAACATTATTTCTTAAACTGTGGTTAACACCAAGAATAAATGACATTTTTTTTGATAATATACTTTATTAAAGTTCATTACCATCTTTGCTAACTTCATGATTTTACCGAGGTCTTCCAGATCCACCACATCATTGCTGGGTTTCTTGCTGTCAGTTTCCTCATCACTGGAATCACACTCCTCAAATATAAAACAAACAATCACAGTCATTAAATATTCTCAGTTAAAGTTTAGTACAGCTTCACAGAGTTTTATTTATGTATGTGTAACATTGTCGAATACTTTAGTAGGACACATTGGGGGAATTTCCTGACAGTTGGTTGAATCAACTGGGAATGATCCTGGAATGGCACAGTTCCTTTTTAGGGAGTTTCGGTCGTCCAGCGGTAGAACGTCGGACTCTCAAGCTGATGATAGAAGGGGCATACTTGAGGATCAACTCTTATGCCCAACTCAACCACCAGAACTCTGTCGTCCAGCATCATGGGCTGCTCCTCACGGCAAACAAGGCACCCATCCACCGGTTAAGGAGGAATGAGAATTGTACTGAGGAATGAGAATTGTACTGAGAATTGTACTGTACTTGCCACCCTTACACCGTGGAGAGCAAAGGTACACTTAGGGGAAACTGTCAGAATAATAAATAAATAACTCAAGCTGATGACACTGGTTCAGAACCAGGGCTGAGAATGGCAAATTAGAAAAAAAAGCAGAATTTGTTTTTTAAATGAAAATTGAGGGGTACATTTTATGGAGAACCAACAAGAATGCACATTTCCTTTCATTGTGATGTTTTTATATTAACACGGCAAAAACTGGAATGTTTTGTGAAGGAGCAAAGCAACGGATCCAGGGGAGATAGCAGCTTTTTCTGAAGAAAAAAAGGGAAATGGTGCCTTCTGGTGAACTTTGAGGGTCTGTTTCCTCCAATAAATTCCATTTAAAATAGTTTTTTCCCGGTCTTATCAATTTATATCATCCATATCCCTGTCACCTAATTCCATTGAAAACAAACTGTCTCTTAAAAAGTATTTTATGACCTATGGTCACATTGCGGAAGACAGCTTTTGGGCTCAGACATGTTGGATTTCCATGTGACTGCTCTCGTCCAATAAGAGCCCAGAGATCCTCTGTGTTTCGCGATTTTCCGTAGAATGTTGGAAATGGATGAAATGATTTGCGGGAAACTGAAGTAAAGTGATATCGTTCACAGAATACTGAGTGCCGAACGCTCACTTGTTTTTCATGGGAGCTGTTTCAAAACTATTTTTTATTTTCCGGGAAACATTTCTGCCGGAGATCAGGTTCTCTTTCTTTGCTTAGAAGAGAAACGGTGAAAAATATGGACCTCATCTCCCCCCCCCTCCTCAAAGTTATCTCATCGGATTTAAGCGATTCACAAGATTGATCCTGGGGAGATAAAATCTGCAGATCCACGGACAATTCTCACCCCTGCAAAACCCATTGGATGCTGGCTCACACCTGACTACGTGTCAAAATAACCAAATGCTTGAAATCCAATAGTCGATGATTAATAAATCAATGTGCTCTAGTGGTGTCATTAAACAAATCAAACCAAAACAAAACAAAAAAGTACCTTATTAGGGTGACCGAAGTTAACTTACCATTTCCCATTCATTAGGAATTTTTTTTAAAGATGTTTTTTTTATTCCACAATAATTCCTCATGCTGTTTGCACTGATTCGTTTTGTCCAAGAATCAACAATTGGGATTTCCTAGACTGACTATTTAACTGATCTAAATTATTTTCAAAAGAACAGATATTTTTAGTTTTATCCAGTGAACTTCACTCAACTTTATGACTAATATCTCACTGTGACTATACCTCATCGTGACTATGATCATGACTATTATCATGACCCTCATCATCACTGCTGCAAGTCTTGTCCTCCTGCCCATCACCTTCTTTCTTTGTACATCCACACGTTCCAGTGCAAGCACCACCATCACAGCTATGGATATCTTTGCCTTTTAAGACTTGCTTTAACTTCTTCATCAGCTTTCTTTTCCATGCTTCAAAGTCACCTTCCAGACCTGTGAAAACATTAGAGGAAAACGTTATGTATTGTCACAAATGTGTGCGTTTGTGTTTTTATATAAACGAAAAGCTATTCTTAAATAATCATGTGTGGAACCAGGAATTTTGAAAAGGGTGTACAAAGATATTTTTAATTTTTTAATACTGAAAATAGGAGTTAATTAGTGATGAACATAAAATGAAAAATAAAAATACTGAAAATGGGAGTTAATTAGTGATGAACATAAAATGAAAAATAAAAATACTGAAAATGGGAGTTAATTAGTGATGAACATATAATGAAAAATAAAAATACTGAAAATGGGAGTTAATTAGTGATGAACATAAAATGAAAAATAAACATTGTGGTAAATGGGGGATGGTGGATCCAGACATCCACCCCTCATGGATCTGCCTAAGAATAACTGATCATTTTTATAATATTTATATATTTATAAAAAGTTTGATTTTTAATCTGTATTAAAAAAAAAAAAATGCTCTAAGAACAAAATCAATGATTCCGAAATGGAAATGTAGTCCAGAAATAAACTTGTGTATGGTTTTATATAAAAACATTTCAACTACAATGAGACATTTCAAAAATGATTCTTATACACAGATAGATGTGATATACAGCAGAGTTCATAGAAAGTCCAGTTTTACTTAATTATGCATTAGAATACACACACACAACAAAACAACCAATATAACTGTAAATAAAAGTATTCTTTTCTTACTTCCATTTTTACTTTTTGTAACATTTTCATCACCATATCCAACACCCTTTAGACGTTTGGCCGATAATTCACTGAACCACAGATCAATTTGTTCTGCTACCTAAAATCAATAATAAAAATCAATCATAAACATGTTAAAATTTAAGTATTTATAGCATGTTCATTCCACATTACGTATGTTACACCAAACACTCAGTTTTTCTGACAGCTACACATGTATGTTATCTTAAAAAAATTTGATGACAATCTTCCATTCTCTTCAAAGTAAAGTAGGAATCATTGGTTGAACTTATAAACATTTTCTTAGAGATTTGGATTACCTAAATTGTGTTACTTTTTAACTTTATTATTTATCTACAGCAACTGCATTGTAAAGAAAAGAAATTATAGTCTTAAAAGATATTACAAAATTATACAAAAAATTACTTACATAAGGCCATGATAAATTAATTTTGTGTTTCGAGTCCCACAAAGTTTAAAAATCAATACGGCAGGCAGGAAAATACAACACGGGGTTTCTTTTTAACACAAGCTTAAATACCACGAAACTGTACCCGAATTTAGGGCGAAATGGCCTGGTGTGAAACAACTCACGGCGAACAGGAGCAAAACAACCTGTTAACCCTGGTGTAATAACAGTGATATGAAAACTTCAACGCATTCTTCAAAATAAGTAATTTACTTCTAAACTAGGTGAAATATAAAGCTTAAACAATTTTTATGCAATTTCTAGTAAAAAAAAAAAAAAAAAATATATATAATTTGCGCATGCAATTTGACACAAGCGACACAGAAAATCAAAACGGGCAGATGATCTGAAACACAAAATTAATTTATAAGTACCTAAGGTGATGATTACCATTTCTATGGGCAAATGGCAATGCTTGAAATTCAAACAGGCACTAAAATACTTTCACTAAATTGTTTTGAAAATAAGCAGACTTTTATATTTTTGCAATTGCAGTACAATACTGCTTTAAACCAATTAAGCGACAACTTTTGTGGTGGCACTGGCAGATGCCATCATCAGTTTTTAGGGATGCGTTGGATAAGGGAATTGGGGGCGGGATGTAGCTCAAACATTAGCATGTCTGCCTGTGAACCGGTCAGTCATGGGATTGACCCATTTACAGTTGGGCTATTTTCCTTTCCAACCATTGGTCTACAACTGGTTCATCAAAGGTTCTGATATTTGCTGTCCTGTCTGTGTCACGGTGCATTTAAAAGACCCTTTGCTGCTTATCAGAAAGAGTAGCCTATGTGACAGCAGCGGGTTTCCTCTAAATAAATATATCAGAATAACAATATAATTGATGTGCAATAGCCGATGATAGATAAAAAAATTAATGTGCTCTAGAGGCGTCGTTAAATAAAACAAGCTTTACTTTTTTGGGTAAGGGAATCAACAGGTGAACTCATATAAAAGGAGATGCAAAAGCTCGAGCTTACGGTATTAAAAGTCTGTGGATAATTAGAATTTCCAAGACCAAACACGGAGAAATAAGTTCCATCGAGTAATGATTTCTGAACTCTGAAGTCTGTTGCAGTCTCACTCAGCCATTTATAGAACCATGCAGCTCCCTCTGGTGGTGCTCCTTCAGCATATGTCGAGATGATGAAAATACATACATTGTTGTTAGCACCCTGCAACAAATGCAAAACTGTATGTAGTCTTCTAGCTTGTATAACTTGCTTTACAGATTTCCCAATCCTAAATATAATGTAAGTTAAACAAATTGAATTCCCTGGGCTATTTAAAAATATGCAACTAATTATTATGGGTAAATTAAAAAAAGTTATTGTTATCAAAAACAAAGAAATATTAATAAATTTAAAAAAAAGGAATATTGATGTTTGATATAATCTGAAGAAGTAAAACTTATAAACCAATGAACAGAAAAGTATATTTTTCATTTGACTGGCTCTTTAACCTTCTGGACACTGCAGGCGACTTTTCTCGACCATGTCATGCTAACGCCAGACACTGCAGGCGACATTTCTCAACAATCGAACTGGTCCTTTAAAATTAATATTTCCTGTTGTTTAAATGCATTATGGGAGGAAATGACACAATACCTATCAACACCGGATGTTCCCAATTGAAAATGGCAGATTTCTGAAGCGTTTGAACTCCTTTATCGATTGAAATTTTCGGTGTAAATTCGGGTATTTTTTTATGAAGTTTTTCGTTACGTGACGAACAATAGTGGAAGGGGAAGTCCAAATTGTTAATTTTCATAACCTTTCACTCAGATAATATATATATATTTTTTTTAATTCTTGAAAAGGGAGGGACTGGACCTTCCCTTGATCCGCTACTTTTAAGTTTGTACCCTGAGCAATATGTACTTACTTCTTCTGCAAGTCTGTCCTCTGGATCATAAGTGCTAAGATCTACACAAGACGATTTAAAACCAAGTGATATCACTTCTTCTGATAGCAGCTCTGCAAAATGCTAAAAAAAAAAGAAGGTTAATAATATTAATTAAAAATAAAAGTGGATAAAAACTAATGAAACAATATTTAGATGACTATTGTCCAGAACAAACATTACTTTCATATGGTCACAGTGACCTAAATGCAGTACATTACAAATAAACTTCTCAAGATATTAGATAAATTTGAACGAAACAAATGTTCACAGATGGAAAATACTTTATTTCGAGGGGTGTAATTTTCGTGCAAAAGATAAATTGCCATGTTCGCGGAATTAATATTTCGCGCATCCTTGATTAAACAAAATCTTTATTTTTTTCAAGTACCCTATATAAATTACATATTAATAAATTGCTGGCCAATTATATTCTTAAAAATCGAACCAATTATTTTGGTTAACATGTAAAAACGCAAATGGCATAAACCATCCGATAGTGTCGTCTATTATGTCACATGGGCGGTGTAAATAAAACGGCAAATTTTATTTCGGAAAGAAAAGAACAAACATTTAACATCGTTTTAAAATTATTATTCATGTAATAGAACAGCGAAATATCAGTTTAATTAGTTCAGTATATTTAATCCTTGCCCGTCCTTCCAGCCAGTCTTTCAGCGTGTACTGAAACTAAAATTTCTGCGGTCATAGTAATTAGTAATCACCAGTTTCAGATACAAAAATAAATAAAGATGGCGGCCAGAGTACATGTTTACGATGCAACTTAAAATAAAACAAGTAATTTAGTTTTTAAAAAAGTATCTGAAATAAGATATAACACACTCAACATTAAATAAGAACATAAAATTGCATGATGTGATGTTTTATTTAATTTTTTTCACATTTTATCGTTATCTACGCTTTGAAGTGTGACCGTTGATTGATCGTATCAAGTTTAGTCAGGTTTAATTTGTCACGGTTTCTTAATTTCGCACTAAATACGTTTGCACGAATAGCGTGAAAATTAAGTTCCCGCCAAAATAAAGTATTTTACAGTATGTTTATTCAGCAGCTATTAGGTATCAGACGTGATGTTTTGCAACTCAGTCTTTAAAGGAAACCCGATACTCCCACATAGGCTACTTTTCCTGATAAGAAACAAAGTATCTTTTATATGTACTTTCCAATAGACAGGACAGCACATACAACAGACTTTGACTAACCAGTTGTGACCACTTGTCAGTGCAAGTGGCATACACCTACCCTCTCAGCCTTGCAGATCACTCACTCCAGGTTGGAATCAATATCAAGATTAAAAATCCCATGCCTCAACTGAGATTTGATCTCAGTACCTACCAGTATTGAGTCTGACAGCTTAGCTACCGTGCCATTGGGGCTGGTGTTTACAGTTGGAGAACATTATAAAATGTTAACATATCTGTTGTAAAATACTGTATAGATATACAAAGGATCTTCAAATACTCATAAGAAATTCCAGTAAGAAAAAAAGATACACATACATGTATGTAGAGTTTTGAATTATTTTCTAAAAAAATTAAGTAAACAGTTAAATACAGATTGCTTTTAAAATGTCAGATGAGATATAAATTTAAGTCAGTTTTAAGGGGTTTAGACATACATTTCTCGGTTACCTTAGATTTACCAGTCTGTGTTCCATAAAAGATCTTCAGGTTTCTTCTACTTCTTGTCTTCTTTTCATTCGCTGTTCCAGCTATAGGATTTGCATTATTATTGGTAGTTGAGGCATTTTGGTCTTTCTGTAAGAACAATTAAAACAAAACCATATTTAAAAGGAACATTATTTATTTATTTAACGAACCCCCCCCCCCCCCCCAGCACAAAAGTAAATTTCGGCTATTGGGGCACATGCATATATACATGTTTATAAAACTATAAAAACCATAATTCAGACACCACCTCATAAATCCGACACATTGTACTATAATAATAGGCTCCACTCCTTCCCTCCTCATATCCATACAAAACAGTATATTACTGGAACTGATGATTTTAAAAATAAACTCCTTTGTTCAGTAAACCTTGTTCATGAAATTAATAATTTAAAATTAAATATGGTTTGTAGGTTGGCTGAAATATTGAAATTCTTAATCTGCTCGAGACCACATCAAATATTTAATTTTATTAAAAACAAATTATTATATACATGTACGTGCAAGTATGACCATATGTTTTACAATTTTATAGTACTGTCACTATGGGGAGCAGAATGTAGCTCAAACGGTCGATCCTTCTAAGTGGTTATTTGCAGTTTGTGTTATTTTCCGTTCCAACCAGTGATCCATAACTGGTTCAACAAAGGCTGTGGTATGTGCTTCCTTCTGTGGGATGGTGCACATAAAAGACCCCTTACTGCTTATCGGCAGCGGGTTTCCTCCAAAATCTGTCAGAATGACCATAGGATTGATGTCCAATAGCTGATGATAAGATTAAAATCAATGTGTTCAAGAGGCATCGTTAAATAAAACAAACTTTACTTTTAGTAATGTCACTATGCTACTTTTATGTGTATTTACCTCATCATAGCTCTTTCTACGAGAATACCAGATCCATGCCAGACCCCCTGTTGCCAAGAGGATGGACCAGACAGGAATTCTTGAATTCTGAGACAGTTTCGCAGTCAGCAGTTTTTCCAACATTTTCTCTTAAAAAACAAAACACACATACGATGTATAAACAATCAAATCTGATCATGTCACCACCTGTAATCAATGGTCACTGATTTATTTTCCTCACGAACAATTTTCAGTGTTAATCTATTCATGAAAAGCAGCCACTAGAATGAAAGAGTAATTTTGCCTGGGACACTAAATCTAACCATAACCCAGAGGCTTAATCTAAATAATATGTTTGTTTTTTAAAGATTTGTCTTAATTATTGAGGGTGTGTTTGGGGTGGTGGATGTTGAACTTATGCCAAAAGTGGCCTTTATATATATATATATATTAAAAAAAAGAGAATAAATATTACTTGTGCATCCCAATGTTGAAACAATAAAAAAACGTGTTCAGTCAAATTCTATGGTATTTATATTTTGTCATTTAAAAGGAAATCTCAATTATCCAGGGGTAAAAATGTTTAGGAAAAATAATTAAGAATTTTAGTTTGGCCAAGTAGAAATTCAAGATTTTTTCCAAGTGAAAAATAACATCCACTTTTTCTACTAGAAGTGGATGTTATTTTTCACTTGGAAAAAATCTTGAATTTTACACCATTTCAATATCATCTTAAAGTTTGTATTGTGAAATGCATTTTAGTTAGGGAGACATAGCGTGGTTATCAGATGCATTGCATGCTTTTTGTTAAAGATTAAAAAACTGAACTTTACTCTATTTTGGTGATTATCATCATAGTATTTTTATTTGAATATCTTCATTCAAAAATCATTGACATTGAAAAGGAAAGAAGGCATTTTAACTTATTTAAAGAAATTTATTTAGTAAAGCATTGAACACGGGACATTAAATACATTTTTAACATCATTGTGCATACGAAGTGACGATTTTCAGTAAGTACCAGGCTTCATCATTGTATTCTAAATATGTTGGAGGGTATAGTAGGCGGGATGTACAAAACTGAAAATCACAATGACCGACTTAGATATTTACGCAACTTAAATTTCGAATTATATGCATACCACGGTAAAAATACTACAACATATATACACCAACATCCACGTATTTTGACATTCAATATAAAAAAATACCAATCTTTAAGTCTGATATCTCTAACAGTTATAATTATTTCAGAACTCTTAGAAACAAATCGTGGCTAATGGACGTCGCCATTTTTATTAACAGTGTTAATATTCCTCCAGCTTTTTTGGAGCATCATTATATTTAAACATACTACTTGTTAGTCACTATTTTGTTAGTGCCTAAGCTTAAGTGTCACTACTGAAAATTAGTTCCTTTGAAAATACACTCTGTCGTGCATTGTCAACTGAAATGTGTAGTCTATATCACATTCCCAAAAAAATGAAGCTAAAATTAAAGAACCTAATGAAAACAACACCTATGTGTATATGATTTCATGTGTAATTACATAGATGTATAATAATTATTAAAGTAAAAATAAATAAAAAATACTTTTATTGCACATAGTACTACAATAGCACAGCCATCCAGTGTCTTAATACTGTTTTGTCTGTATGTAGTACAAATAAAGGTGTTTTTGAAATGATCCTATTTCTTTTTGACTCCCCTCAAATCTCTGAATACGGTGAGACTAAAGATTATTGTTTATGTATATGTAATATATGCTAATGCAACTACAAAAGAACAGTCTGTAAAAAGATGTATTATCAGCCCCGGTGGTGCGGTGGTAGCGCCATTGGACTCCTGGCTGGTAGGTACTGAGATCAAATCTGTCAAAAGCATTGGATTTTAAATCTCAGTACTGGCTATGTCCAAGAGTGAGTGCTCTGGAAGGCTCAATGAGTACGTGTACACCACTTACACCAACCAGTGGTCCACAACTGGTTTATCAAAAGTCATGATCTGTGCTTCATCGTCTGTGAGATAGTGCATATAAAAGACCCCTTGCTGTCTGTAGGTAAGAGAAGCCATATTAATGTGGCAGTAGTGGGTTTCTTCTCTCCTACTAACAATAATTTCTATCCTGAGCTGACAACAGAGGAAGTTGCATTGTGTTCCTAGGACATCATGCTTGAACCTTAATAAGCACAACAATAAGTACAAACAACAACAAAAAGAGGTTGTCAAACCTTCTCTAGTTCTAGTAGGTACCCTAACGATATCCTCCATGTATATTATTTTAAATGAAATAAGTAAAACACAGAACAAGAAAGCATGATTTGAGAACATTTAATGATAATTTTTACAATACACATTTACAATATACAAATGTTAAACACGACTGAAGTTAGATGCACAATCTTTAAGTTAATGCAATTTACAAAATACATGTATATATACTACATAATGATACATGTGAAGTAAAGAGTCAATGAAAATTGATTTATGAGCTTTAAATTGCCACAGAAATTCCACATTCACCTGGGTAAAATGAGAAAGAATTTTTTTTTCATGGACTGGGCCTACTAGTGTTATAGTTAGGCCACTGTGCACAAGGTTTAAATCCCAGATTAGGCATAAGTTTTTTTTATCTTATTTATTAGCTCTAACACAGAGTGAGTGCTCTGCAAGACTCAGGATGGATGTGTACATTACGTGCTCTGACTGGTTGATACACTGGAGGAGAGGTGGATAACAAAAATCACAGTCTGTTTAAGCTGTTTGTGATAGTAAACATAGTATGCCTAAAGGATAAACTAAATATATTAAATGCATGCAAAAGAATCTCTTTATGTTTTCAGAAATGATACTGAAAAAAACTGAAACTATATATTTATAAGTAAACTAAAAATATGTAAAAACTATCAATGAAAAATAACTTCTGTAGTAAACCTATTACTAGTATTAGATAAAAATAATAATAATTTAGGAAAAGTAATGGAACTTAATTTTGATTCATTTTAAAGTTTTTAAGTACTTAAATCAGTGAAATTATGATAAACTACTAGCATTGTAACAGTCAGTTTAAACAACTATTTGCTAATATTACTATTATGTTGTAACAGTTAAATTATTGAATTTGAAAATTAGCTACCTATTTACAAGAAAATAATTTCAATAATCTGTGTAAAAATAAATTACCGAAGTGGCATCGTAAAGTAGGAAATACATAGTTTAGTTACAAAAAAATAAATTCACATAATTTTAGTCTGGGACTTATAGATTTTTAAAACATGCAATTATTCTGAATATGGAACTCATCAAATTTCTGTTTGCCATGGGTTATTTCATCAAAAATATCCAAAGTTAATTTGTCATGGAAACTTAATTGCAAAATAGTTTTCCATCTAACCTTTAGACCCCTGAAAATTGCAGATGATCACTTCATCTACCTGTTGCTTGCTTAAGGCTAGTTTGCATAAACCAGTTTTCATTCAAACATAAAACTGCTGCCTTTGTTCATGTAACAATACATGTACATCCTGTAGTCAGTTACACAAAATAAAATGGGCTATGCAAACTTTCAATTCTTAGGGCCGATTTGTCATCGACAGTTCAACCTCAATTCTTAGTTTAAACTGAGTTCACACGTTAAAAGAATGGGTTGAACTGTAGATCGTGGCTGAACCATCAATGAGAAAATGGATCTTAGAGGCATGAACCAGCTTTAAAAAAAACCAACAATTTAAAATAGATTTTAATCATAAAATAAAGATTTAACCATCCAATTATTTTCTTCTTAGCTCAGTTTGCAAATGATGTTTTCATTACAATTTGTTTTTAACACATTCTTTACTTTTACAAGCCTAAATGTATGTTAGTGTCAGCATTAAGCCAGGTTTTAACCATTTCTTCATTGCATCACAGAACCCATTCAAATCCTGGACAAGATAACTGCTGTTCACTGTATGTTATTATATACAGATGAACATCTAAGAGTTTTCTTCATATGTCCCCTTCTTGTTTTTCTTTCACACATTCCTGCAAACAAGATGAGATTGCATTAACTCAATGTAAAAGAATTACTATGAATCAAATATGTATGCTATTCAATAGACTTGTCAGTCACAAGGCATTTACACTGAAAAATATCTAGAAAATATAGTAACATTTAAATATATTGTACAGTGCTCTACAAGGCGAGTAAAATACTCACCATGGCGACTAAAACAATTCCCTGACATGTAAAAACTAAAATCTAATTCGCCAGCTGGCGACTGTATAATAACCTATCTGTGATCCATCAGGAGATGATCAGGTCATAGCATTAATAAATGAAGACAGAAACAGCAAAATGTATTTCAGATTTCTTTATTCACTCTATTTAAAAATCAAATATATCAGGCCACAGGATTTCACGGTAACAGAACTGAAAAACAGTTTCCAATGGGTACCCATGATCACCAGGCACAGAATCAAAAAAGTTTTTCCCATGAAATTTGAAATGCAGTATACAAGTATGTATTAACTGGCTACTAAATATAAGTGGCTGGCGACTAAAATATTATATTTTACTGGCCAGGGAAGACTAAATTTGAACTTGCTTTGTAGAGCACTGTTGTATACATATAAACATTACAGAACATAATGAACTATATACAATGAACATTTTTATAAACAGAAAGCTATTGAGGTAAATCCACACATGAGAAGTTTCAAAATTGGCACTGTTCAGATTTATGGAACTAAATAAGTAGATATACAATATCTATAGTAGATATACAATATCTACAGTTTAAAGTCTAAACCATGCTAATATTAGACTGACAAATCATAAAAGTTTATTCTTTGTTGAAAATCATTATAACTGCCTTTTGGGCCCCAAATTCAAACGTATGTGTAAATGTAGTTAGAAAGATTAATGGAGTAGAAAGATTTACATTTAATGTATTTTTAAATTATTACCAAAAGGCCTTTTTCATTTAATACATGACTTTTGGTTGTTTATGTATGGAATGAAATAAAGATTTAAGCATATTTCATCCCAATTCCGACAGGAAGATTCAAAATGTCAATACAAACCTTTAACCTTTCTTCCAATAGCGACACCTCACTGATGAGATCTGTGATAGCATTGGTAAAGGCTTCTTGGGGACTGTAGTCGGGTGTTGTTTGTATTCTCAACACAAACTTGTGCTCCAGCGGGTGGGGCACCTTGTATCCAGCAAACAGTACTTGAGGATCCTTCAGCAACTGACTAACATGACCAAAAAAGAAATTCAATAAAAGAATATTTTTTTACTGTAACAGTCGCTCAATATACATGCACTTTAAATCTAGATACATCAAGAAAACTAGGCAATTCTAAAAAAGACAGTTTTCTAACTAATTACAAGTACATGTACTTTGGTTACTCTGAAATATTTTATTTTAAAGACATTATCATTCTTCTTTTCATAAAATTTAAAGCAGATCCAACTTAAATATTCATCTTCATTGAGGGAGCAGAAATGGTAAATATATGTATCTCATTAGATAACTGGACCAGTACAAACCAAAAACAGAGGACAGTATCTCAATACACTATTTAATTTTAATTCTTTATTTAGTATATAAACATTATAGTTCTTTACAAGTTTAGCAATCTCCTGATGTTCCATATATCTACATGTATATTCACCTGTTTTTATCAATTTACATGGAACATAAATAAAGATAAACAAAAATACCTACGTGTTTATCATATTGCCCAAAGTATGGTCCTCCTTGTTTACTGTAAATATAGCTGCATTAGGAACCTTAGTATCTTTTTCTATTGTAATTCTGAAATAGAAATAAATATACATTTCAAAAACAAATGAAATGACCATTTGAATACTAATAACACATGAACACGTACACAGAACTAGCATAAGTATTTACATACATGTATGCAGGGGTCGAATTTTAATTTTTAGAGGGCACAGCAAATGTTGTCTTCGGATTACAAAGAAAAGTAATAGCACCAAGGCAGGTTGGAGAGGCACCAAGGCAAACCTTTCCTTCAAAAGAGGGGCACAAAGGCAACTGGCTATTAGACAAGGAAGGAACCTTATACAACATGGAATGTATGTAAAGGAATCAGCAGCAAACCACAGTATTTTTCATCTGATTTTCAGGGCACCGCAGCCAATAAGAGGGGCACCCACAGCATTTGCCTTCAGTGCCATGGTGAAATTTGAACGTGGGTATGCTTGTGAAACTAAACTTTCGGTTACTCAGTGCCTGCTCATTGCAGTCACGTGATGCATTTAACAATACTGATGCATTTACATTGTGAACACATACATGTATTTCTGACACTATAAAACAACTCGCTTGCAAATGAAGTGAAAAGACCGAGGGTGAACGGAAATGGGGCAAACAGACTCAGGTTGAACAGATGTTTGAGCGAAATGACCCAGATTCATGCATGGGACAGTCACGACTTTCAAAACAATATTCCATGAAAACAAATATTACCAGTTTTTTGATTGGTGACAAAATAAAGACATGCCATATCTGAGAGGAAGGAGATTCTACTCATAATTAGTCCAATATAATGAATATTGGACTTGTACCTTTTTTTTTGGTTCAGTAATTGAAAACATAAAAAAGGAAAAGACGACATTCAGTGCTGGACTGACTTATTACGTAACAAATTAGTATTTTAAAAATACCTTTGTACATATGATACACCATTTAACTTTTAACTTTTTTGTGACATGACAGCATGCAGTGTTGAGTATATACATGTAGGTGTATGAAAAATGAAAAACAGAAAGTAGGGACCACACTGGAAGACTAGTAGCACCACAACTCGCCACTATTTGTTTGCTGAGCTTTGTGGTTTAAAAACAGGCCCACATTGCGGGCCCTTTTTTGGTTTGTTGACGGAGACATACAAGTGGTCTCCACTTGCAGAATGTTGGTAAAGGACTAAACTGGTGTTTTGGCATTGACAAAACTGATTTCAGTTAGTGGTTAATACTTTATTGTGCATCAAAAGCAAAATCAGTGAACCGAACTCCAACTATATAAACAAAAAAATATTTTTTGTTAGCTTTCGCATTGTTCACATATTAATTCTTTCTTAAAACATTTATACATCACTGTTGCCATACATATCAGTATTTTTGTTTTTTGAGATAAATTTAAAGTTTGGCAACTGTTTGAAAACACAATTTTTTCATTTAGAATCCAATTTGGCGGACATTTGTTTTACATTATTAATTTTTATATTTCAATGCAATATTTTAATTTTTTTTATAGTATTATACCTTTTAGAGCAGCATGTACATCTATAATGACAATAATAATTATTATCATGATAATAACAACTTCATTAATAATATTGGCAGGCATTAATCTAGGATAGAAAAAGTGGGAGAAGTGACTGCTCCCTTCCTATCAGAAATGAGAGAAGTTTGATAAAAATGGAAGAAGTGAACCCAGCAAAAACAAAATGTATTTATTTATTTATCATGCCATTGAAAATATATACTAGTGACAACAAGACCCCAAAGTGAATTGAAACAGCGTAATCTTTGTAGTTGCCAAAATCACAACACAATTAACTATTAAACTTTTCCTGTTTCCAAATGAATAGCCGTAAGAGTAGCAATCAACGGTTCGCAATCAACCAATTAGTTATCATTATTTAAAGGGTATTCTATCACTACATAAAAAATGGGCGTAATTCATTTCAAATCCTAAAAGGGTTAACAAAACTGATAAAACTGAAAACATGTTATTATTAGTAGTAGTAGTATTTAATTAAAACTTGTTTTATCAATAAAGGAAATAAAAAATTCTGGCATCACACAATCAATTTTATTACAAAGTATACGGAAATAAATCGCCCGACTTTCGAGTCTAGATGATAACGGAAATAAGACTATATCGAAAATAGGTTCCGTGTCAATAAAATAATAATGTTTGTTCATGAAATTGCGATTTATTAAAACAAATTATGAACATAATAGTTTTATAAAGATTTCGTCTATTATAAAAACGTCTTTACTAACTTCTTCTCTCCATCAAACAGTAAAAAAGATTCAAATGTTGGTGGTGCATTCATTTTTGTTCGCAAAACACCCGTCCACAGATTCCCATCGCACGCTTCCAATCACGAGAGGAAACAGCGTAACTTCTAAAGAAAACTGTTCGACAAAGGATCCCGATCGTAACCCAAGAGAGAAATTTGTGAGGTTTGAGTTACACGTATTTAATGGTTTATTTGACTTATTTAAACGGAGACTATTTTAAGTATTAACATGAATTTACATTAATTAAATTTGATAGAAATATCAGTTGAATTTGCAAGAGGTTACCTTTTATAAATAAATCAACACTGTGACTGTCAAACAAGATCATCTTCGCTCACATAAAAGTTAAAGTTAAAAGTAGCATGCAGTGCACAGTAAAGTTGGTTTTATTTAAAGACATCTAGAGCACATTGATTTTTATCTTATCATTGGCTATTGGACGTCAGTCATATGCCATGATATGGTCATTCTGACATATAATTATGTATTTAATTTGTTGTATAAAATTATGCTGCCACATAGGCTACTTTTTCCGATAAGCAGAAGGGGTCTTTTATATTGTCTCAGCTCTGTCCCATAGACAGGACAGCACATACCACAGCCGTTGATAAACCAGTTGTGGACCACTGTTTGGAATGGAAAATTGGTCCACTGAGAAGGATCAATGCGACGACCGATCGGTTCACAGGCAGACTAGCATGCACATAGTTACTGACTAACTGAATCTCTGAGAGTTGTCAGTTCACATTTATTTATTAGTTCAAGAACATACTGCTTATTGATTAATGATTATTGGTTATTGATTCGCAGTATGTTCAGCTACTGACCCATACGATGCATTGTAGTTCAGGAACTTAATGCTTATTGATTATTGGTTATCGCATTAAGTTCAGCTGGCGACCCATACAATGAACTGGTGCAAATTTATGGCAACAAATGCATCGGTTTCCGATCAAAACATTACAAGAAATATCTAGATATACAATAAAATTGCCAACGTACGCACTTTTTACATCCCATTTCACAGTAAATCTCACAATATCTACTGATTTTCACCTACATTAAAACAACGTGGCGGTCAAATGAATACAAAACTTTCTGTTCATCTGCTATCTGAGTATCTCTGTGGAGTCATTAAAAAATAAAATAAACCAGTCACAATGTAATATATTAATATTTTTATTTACAACACGCACCACCACTCCACCAACCTGCCAACAATCCTTCCCTTCATTTCCCATTCCTCCCCTTCCCTCTACTGAATGTTTCGTATTTGTTCGACCGCAAGTTTTTTTAATGTGTCAGCTGTTGTAGACTAAAATCAGTGGATATTGTAGGATTTACTGTGAAATGGGATATAATGAGCACGTAAGTTGGCAGTTTTATTGTATATCTAGATATTTCTTGTAATGTTTTGGTCAGAAACCGAAGCATTTGTTCCCAGCAAATTGCATGGCTTTGCGGCATTACCGGAGTATGGCCCACACTGGATGGTATACCAATCATTAACCAATAATCAATAACAAGCAGCCCGTCCGGTGTTCTGGACAAATTTATTTATTTATTTTGTAACAAAACAATGAAATTCAATGCATTTCATATGATAACATACCTTTATTCTTAATTACTCCAGATAATATATTTCAAATACCATTATATATAATATATGAAATTAAAACAAAATGTTCAAAAAACTCCACGTAATAAACACATTAAAATTTTTAATCCAGTGTGTAACATGAATTGAAAAACCGCCAAACTGCACCTCATTACATAATTATACAGGATTCGAATTTCACCATGGCACTGGAGGCAAATGCAGTGGGTGTCCCTCGTATTTGCCATGGTGCCTAGAAAATCTGATGTTGATGGCAAGAAAAATGCTGTGGTGCCTTATGTGGTTTGCTGCCGTACCCTTCACATACATTCCATGTTCATTTGTTGTATAAATTTCCTTCCATGTCCCATAGCCAGATGCCTTCGTGCCCCTCTTTTGAGGGAAAAGTTTGCCTTGGTGCCCTTAGTTTTTTTTCTAAACCGAAGGCAACATTTATCGTGACCTCTAAAAATTAAAATTTGACCCCTGCATATACTAGTAATTAAGTACATTATACGTTCTTTCTTTTGCAGATGTGTTGACGTTAGCAACCAGGTTCTTGCTTTCAGAACAATTCCTGCCTGAAATGATGAGGCGCAGATGTTTGTGCTTTCGTCTTCGGACAAGTTTTGCATTGTTTATTATACTACTGTGTTTAGGGTGCATATTCTTTACACACAGATACATTAGCTCGAGTGACAGTCTGAATAACCGCATCCACAGATCATTCCCCTCACTCGACAAAAGAAAATCACTCCGCTACCAAGCTAAATCAAAACAGGTATTTCTCTCCAATGATAGAAAAGGTTATGAAGATACAGGACTTGTACAGAATTATGAGATAAAAGACCGAAGTATTAGTATCAGTAATGATCAGATTGCAAAAGCTAGAGATTTCCTATCTCAGCTTTATCCAGAAGATTGGTCGAAAACTACAGGGCCCGATGAAGTGGCACTGGATATGAAACACTTTTTTCTCGATTTAGGATTGCAAAGCAGTATGTCCTGTAAAGAAATAGATTTGCTTCAAATTGGGAGGACTGTTGCCCATACTAGCAAAAAATATATCGAAAGGGGTCAGTTTGAAGATTTGACGAGACAGGAGGTCACTGTTAAAAGTCAGTCTATTGATATTGAAACAAAGATACAGTGCATGAAGAAAATATACGATGCAGAACACTGTAGTCCGATGGGAAATTATAGAATGTTGCGAGAAATATTCTTGCTGACCATATTAAAGCACCCGAGTCTGATAAAAGTTCTTGGTTATTGCATACGAGGAGATGGAATATCGCCCAACATGCGGAAGAAAGGTTTGGTTCTTATTACAGAAGTTGGGACACCACTTACGGCTGAGGTTATCAGAATGCTGCCGTGGCATTCCAGAATTACAGTAAGTTCTACCAGTTTACTAGTAAAGTTTGTTTTATTTAACGATGCCTCTAGAGCACATTTATTTTTATCTTATCATCGGCTATTGGACGTCAATCATGTGGTCATTCTTACATGTATATATTTAGAGGAAACCCGCTGCTGCCACATAGGCTACACTTATCTGATATGCAGCAAGGGTTCTTTTATTTTCACTGTCCCACATAAAGGACAGCACTTACCACAGCCTTTGATGATACTGGTTGATACGGAAAATAGGCCAAACTGCAAATAGGTCAACTGACAAAGATCGATCCGACGACCGACCGGTTCACAGGCAGACAAGCTGCTGTTTACCAGTTTACTAGTAGTTTATGTTCTGTATCTGATATTGTACAGTAAAAACTGGTCCTGTTATAATTATAGTGTACATACATTGTACATGTATGTGTATATAGTTATGGACTGGAACTACTACATGTATACATGTGTATGTGTGTATATATATATATATATATATATATATATATACAGATCCAGAATTAATTTTAAATATAAACATTTGATTTGTCCATAGAAATACTTCATTCAGCTACTTATGTAATCACCAAATCTCGCTTATTATCAATGACAATGTTTTTGAAATAATAATGAATTATGTTTACGGACAAATAAATAGAAAAAAAAATTATGTTTTTTTTCTGTTGAAAGTGTGACAATGTCACTGACATATATATTTTAAAACTTCTGAATATTGTTGTAGCTGCAAAAACATTTCGTACCAATTTATTTCATCCCACGAGGAGTTCCAACCTTGAAATTTGAAACTTTTAAAGGTGAAAAAAATGTATCAACTCGACATGGTTAAAAGGTCTTGCATGAAATAAAAACGAGATCTAGTATTTAACAAATACATACAAGTAAGTTTCATTTGTAATCAATATTTAGAGCACAAAGCCCCTTAAATTCGTTGGGACTATTCCTTTAATTCCCCCTCGTTCTCCAATAAACACCTCCAAACACAAGAACAGCACCCCTCCTCCCATCCTCTCCTCCTACCAGGAAATCTTATTTTTTAAAGAAATCTACATTTGTATGTCCCTGATGTACATATACATGTGTATATTACAAATTTATTTGGATCATTTCTTTTCTAAGAATCTGTTTGATTTGACTGCATGAGCAGAATGTAATTAGACCAAATCCAGGATCTGAACTTGATAATCCTTTTATTTGTTTCAGTTATTTACTAGTATTCGTAATGATTATTTGTAGATACCAGAACACATTTTATTGTTATTATTATAATTATAATAACTGTTATTATTATTGTATCAGATATCAGGGGTACAAATTAAGAAATTATTTTCACTTGCCTGGGTGACTAGTAGCTTTAAAAAGTTACTCGTCCCCACGAAAAATCATTAGTCCCCCCCATTTTAATTGGAAAAATATCTACTGGCCCGTGGGACTAGAATCATTAAGTATTTACTCACCCCCTGCTATTTTTACTCGCCTTGGGCTAGGGGGTGAGCATTAGTTTTTATCCCTGGATATTGATAGATGGTAAAATAAAAGATATAATTCCCTTCCTCAGTTCCTGCCAGATGTAATGTTTTTCTAATTTGATGTTAAAATTTCTACATGTAGTTTGCCAGTCAGCTGGCCGATCTGCTGGACTACCTTGAGAAAAGTGCACTGGGAAGCATGGCTCTTGGTAAAGTGAGTCTTGAGGATTTTGTAATTGTTGACAGTAAGGATGTGAATACAATGGTCAAGTTGGTCGATCTTGATGACATTGATCTGGCAGAGAAACCGTGTAATTACAATACAGACTGCAAAATTGATGGCATTTCAGCAGGTAAGTGGAGGCACCATGTAGATTGTATATTTATAATATATAATACACTGTTTTGTCAGTAGTTACTAGTGATACCATATAACATGTTCATGCATACATGTAGGTGCAATGACATAAAGGAAAGAATTGTTTATTTAATGACCCCAAGCATATTGTTTATATAAATTCATTGGCTATTTGGTGTCACTTATACAGTGTTTGTGACTTAACAGCAAGGAATCTGTCATATATTATTCCACAAATCGGAGAGCAAATAGCACAGCCCTTGTTACACCAGTTGTAGATCACTGGTTGAAATGAGAAATATCCCAAATGGTTCCACTGAAAGGGATTGAGCTGACAACCCTTTGCATGTCAGATGGATTCTCTGTCTCTTGAAGAGTACAATGTCATGTGCATGTAGTTATGTAATACAGACTGCAAAATTTCTGATGTGCACTAGGTATAGATATATATATATATATATATATATATATATATATATAATATTATATATATCAGGGCAGGGGAAAATTAAAAATGCCAATCGGTCCCACCAATGACATC
>JAULBS010058779.1:0-22988 GCA_032355785.1 Symmetromphalus regularis | reverse complement strand
CAGAGAAGTGTAAAGCGTGCACAGCATGAGTTTTATGGTTTTATGAATTTTTCGTCTAATTTGATTAAACTGAATCTGAACAAATATTTATGTTTCTTTTGCTGTTCAGTATAGTTAGCTGATGTTCTTAATATATGGTTTTTTTTGTCTCTTCAGTACAACATTATCCCGAAAGGAATGCAGTCTCTGAAGGTTCTAGCTGAGTTACCAATCATTGTGGTCCTCATGTATCAACTGTACAAAAACAACGTTCACCCCGACATGGCCGAGTTCATCCCACTCATCATGAACACCATCACACTGCAGCCGTCACCACAGCACAGGTCAGTGCAGATCTGCATATCTGTTTCTTGTGAGTGAGCCTCAGTGGTCCAGCAGTAGAACGTGGGACTCTCAAGCTGATGACAGTGGTTCAAAACCTGTTTGAGGCTTGCACACACTTGACAGGGGACTATATTTTTATTGAGTACATTGTAGTAACCCTTCAAATGACTGATGGCACCCTTGTTCAGTCTTGCCCCCCATATTTAAATCGGTGTGCCGGCCCTGAGGTATTGTTAAAATACACAATCCTGAGTTTTTCTCATATATTGTTAAGCAAGGTCAGATTTGCAGATGAGGAAAGAACATGTTTACCTTTTATCTTTAAAACTGTGAGTCTCTATCGACCATTAGTAGAATATTAGACTCTCAAGCTGATGACAGTGGTTTGAAACCCATTGGAGGCTGGCTCACACTTGAAAGCATGTCAAAATAACCAAATGATTGACATCCAATAGCTGATGATTAATAAATCAATGTGCTCTAGTGGTGTCGTTAAACAAAACAAAAAATCTGTATCTGTGTTCACCTCAGGAGTATGGTCACCCAAACATTGAACTGTCAGCCACTACATTTCCATTTTCAGTAAATACATTTTAAGGTCTCATTAATGATTCATCCTTGATTCACAGTGCAAACTTTGAATTGAGATTGAACCTTCAGTTAGAAATCGGGCCTAAAAAGTGACTTGTGTTGTTATTATGATTAGAAACAAAATCACATTCTCTTTTAAAATTAACTGTGTGATTGCTTATATCATTTTTTTAAATCTCACTTTATTTTGCTATAAATACTAACAATAATTATAATTTTGTGTCATATTTTCAGAGCAAGTGTCACATTCAACAAGGAAGTATTTGTTGATTTCATTGCCGCACAGATCAAGACTTTGTCTTTCTTAGCCTACATCATTAGGATTTATCAGGTACAATTTAAACTGATCTTCTTACAAATGTTTAGTGACTTACATATATTTTTTTCTGACCTTGACTAAGTCACAGAATACATTATTGTCTTGAGTGGCCTTTGGATTAGGACACACCAAGGGTACAGAAATAAATGTAAAAGTGTTTTGGACATGTCAGCAAATGTTGTGGCATCTGCTGTGATGAAATATGATCACTAAGACACTTTACTAATGTTTTGATTGCTTCACAGACACAAATATTGTCTTAGTAATGTTTAATTTTTAAAAAAATTACAGGGCCAGGTAAACAATCATTCTCAGCAGATGGTGCAAGGCCTTCTGGGATTGCTTACTCTCTGTCCACAGGAAGTGGCTCATTTAAGGAAGGAACTATTGATAGCTGCACGGCACATCTTGTCAACAGATCTCAGAAATAGTATGTCAAATATATCATTCTTCTATGTTCTCCAAACCTTTATATCTTCAGTGACATTTATATTGGAATAAAACAAGGGTTCCCCGACCTGGGGTAAATGGGTAAATTTTGCTTACCCAAAGGGTAAATTTGCTCATTGATTGTGTTTGATTCTGGTATACTGGTATCTGTTCATCGTTAGTTGTTCATAAGTAAGTGAAATAGCATTGTTATGTGATATTATTATTGTCATTGTTATTTGAACTTAAAATAATAATGTTAAAAATTTCCCATTTGTTGGTTGCTTTATTATGTAAACTCAAATTACTGTACAAAACAGGGTTGGGATAAATTTACTGTCGAAAAGTTGTTAGAGGTAAACAGGATTAAAAAGGTTTGGAATCCTTGGAATGTTTTTTTTTTATGTTATAGCATGTTTATAATTATTATGTTACATGTAATATGATAATTCATTTTATTTCATTTTTCTTCAGAATTTGTTCCTTGCATTGACAAACTTTTTGATGAAAACGTTTTGATTGGTTCTGGTTGGACAACACATGAATCTCTAAGGTAATATTTTAGTGAATGCATACATTGGATGGGAAAAAAACAAAACAAAAACATTCTATATTAGGAATCATTATACGTGTTTAAACAAAATATTTTTAATAAAAATTAGTGTATGTTATCATTATATTGTTTTGTTTTTTTATCATATAGTAAATACTGTAAAATACTTTATTTTCGTGGGAACTTAATTTTCGCACTATTCGCGCAAACGTATTTAGCGCGAAAAATAAGAACCAGTGAAAAATTAAACCTGACTGACTGACCGACTGTCCAGCTTGTAGTCCGACTTTCAACCTTTTGTTTCGATCAATCAACGGTCACGCTTCAAAGCGTAGATAATGATAACTTTTAAAAAGAAACAAAAAAAAACATCACATCATGCAATTTAATGTTTTTGTTTAATGTTGAGTGTGCTATAATTTGTGTTTGATAATTATTTTTTTACTAAATTACTTGTTTTATTTTAAGTTGAATCCTAAACACGTGCTTTGGCCACCATATTTGTTTATAAGCCGGTGATAATTAACTACTGTGACCGCTGAAATTTTTGTTTCACTGTACACGCACAATGAGTGGCAAGGAAGACGGACAAGGATATAATATACCAGACTAATTAAACGGATATTTTGCTGTTCTATTACATGAATAATAATTTTGAAACAATATTAAACATTTGTTTGTTTCTTTCCAGAATAATATTTCACGGGTGCCAAGTTATGTTTAAACCGCCCATGTGACATAATGTACGACACTATCGAATTAAAATAAGCATTGGTGATTGCCATTTGCGTTTTGACATGTTTACAAAAATATTTGATTCGATTTTTTAAAATATGAATTGGCCAGCAATTTATTAATACTAGTATGTAATTTCTATGGTACTTGAAAAAAATATGTTTTATTTAATCAAAGATGTGCGAAATATTAATTCCGCGAACATGGCAATTTATCTTTAGCGTGAAAATTACATCCCTCGAAAATAAAGTATTTTACAGTAACCTCAGTACTGTGATATATTGTAAAACATTTATAATTTAAATATAGTTTCACCCCCAATAGCTGATGTTTATTTTTTGTGCTGGGAGTAGAGCACTAAACAAATATATTATACTTAACAACAAAAGAAATGCAAATTTAATTTGCAATATTTGATTGAATAAAAGTTAACATGTTGGCTCTTTTGCTTACTGGATTCGTGTGCAGAGAAGTGTAAAAGTGTAAAGCATGTGCAACATTTTTCATCTAATTTGATTAAACTGGATCTGAACAAACATTTGCATTTCTTATGCTGTTCAGTATGTAGTTATTATTAGTGATAGAGCAGAAACAAAATATCTTTCAACATAATATAAACACTTATTGAGACAAAATTATTTTAATTTTATTTAGTTTTTGTCTTATAAAAAATACAATTTTTTTTTTTTAAAGGCCTCTTGCATACAGCACATTGGCAGATCTTGTGCATCATGTCCGTACGGCCTTACCTCTCAACGACTTGTCGCTGGCAGTGAATCTCTTCTCCAAGAACGTCCATGATGAATCTCTTCCCAGCAGTATTCAAACCATGTCTTGTCGTCTGCTTCTTAATCTCGTTGAGTGCATTCGACTTAAGAGTGAACAGGAAAATGGAAATGTAAGTACACAGCAAAGCTCAAGCTAAGTCTGAATTTTAGGAAGAAGTCACTTCTCCCTCCTGACCTTGAGAGCAGTGCCTTCAAAAGTACCCAGCCACTGGCAGTAAATCGCCGCCTGTAACAGT
Organism: Symmetromphalus regularis; assembly: GCA_032355785.1. Lineage (NCBI taxonomy): Eukaryota > Metazoa > Mollusca > Gastropoda > Neomphalida > Neomphalidae > Symmetromphalus > Symmetromphalus regularis. Next base: position 19,013 of record JAULBS010058779.1, on the reverse strand, counting down.
TTTTGCTGCCGCCTACTTTTCGTTTTTGGTAAAAAAATATGTTGTTTTATGCATGCCAAGATAGCTGGCTACCATCACTGTTGTACCCTGCAACTTCTCAGACTACTGAGGGCTCTGCGAGAGGGAGAAGTTTTCAACCAGATGGAGATATTGTTTTTAAAAGTACAAATACTTGTTAACATTAATAATAATGAACAAAGCGATCAAATGTGTTAATAGTACTGAGTTAATTAACCCAGAATGGCTTAAATTAACAGCTTCCTTTCTTTAAATTCTTGATCACTCCTCTATGAAAGCAACACAGCTGAACAAGTGGCCTCTGTTTTTACAAGGTGACTCTGATGTTACCCAACAACAGTCACAGAGCGAAGTTGGCGAGATCGAAGCAAAGTTTTTGCTCACTTTGCCTGATCGCATGAGATCTGTACAGTATTATATAATTAATACTGGAATGAAAGTTCTCCAGAATTCTAAATATCAGTATTCAAATTTAATACTGGAATGTCCTGGAAAATGATTATATTTTCTGCAGTATCTTGGAAACCAACAAATGTTTTAATTAAACATTATCTTTTCAGGGTAGAGAACTGTTGATGCGGATGCTTGAAGTGTTTGTTTTGAAGTTTAAAACTATTGCAACTGTTCAACTACCACTCATTCTTCAAAAATGGTAACATTTCTTACTTTATTATATTCATACTACTATTCATTATGACACAAATGGATAACATATGCATTTTTAGCATTCTTCTATGAGCTAGTAGGACAAAAAGTAAATAATTTTGGAAATGAAACAAAAGGTGATGTTTTAGAAAAAATATTTAAATTTACATTGTAAAAATGTTTTCTAAACACCTTGTTTTTCATTTATCACACAATCCACTTGCATTTTTGTTATCATTGCAAAGAAAAATTATTCATTGATATTAAAAAAGTCTGTGTGGTACTGTAAATAAAATAACATCCCATGAAAAGCCATGTGCATCATACCTGAATTTATCCTCATCAAATTTGCAATTTTCCTATTTTTTAACTGCAGCAAGCAGCAAGCTCCAGCCAACTCAACCTCTACTACATCAACCACAACAGGTGAATCAAAATCCCCAACTGATCTAAAACCATCTCTACCATCCAAGGCATCCACCAGCGTTCCACCTGCTGAAACCCCAACCAAAGATGAGAACAAATCCTTTGCATTAGACCTGCTAGAAGCTAAAGAGAAGGAGGACGCTACAAAGGTAACACATGCATGAACCTCTATGGTCCGGTGGTAGAACATAGGACTCTCAAGCTGAAGACAGTTCAAAACTCACTGGATGCTGGCTCATTCTTGACTACGTGTCAAAATTACTGATGTTTGACATCCAATAGCTGATGATTAATAAATCAATGTGCTCTAGTGGTGTTGTTAAACAAAACAAACCAAAAAACCCAAATCATCAAATATTGTTAGATCATAGGTTGTCTTTTCTAACATGGCGATCTCTAGGATTTACCTTTTATTTTCTGAGGTCCCAGCCTAAAACACAAGGCTCCCAAAACTGCTCTTGATTTGCAGAAATGATGTTATCCATTACTTGAAAAAATGTGTTGAGTCTTTGTTTTATCTTTATTTTATAATGAATAAATGAATTTTCTCGTTTGTAGCACTGAATGTTCACCACCATCCTTATTGTTTATTCATCATTGAACTGTATATAACTTAAATTAATTATGGTCATAATGCAATTCCTCATGATGTTTCAGACCACTGTTATATTCTGTTTTTAGGCAATCAGATATTATGAGTATTTTGAATGGTTGTTGATAGTATAGATTGCAAAGTTTATACTACCAACATCTACTTGTTTAAAGGCCCATGGCTGAAACATAAATAAAGTGTAGTTTTATTATTATAGTATAAATTTCAAAAATAACTTTTTTTTACAGACTCAGAATCGGTTTGGTGTGATACCAAGTCAGTACAATGTCTATTCAGTTGCCGACTGTCGCAGTCTGATGAAGACACTTGTATGCGGTGTGAAAACCATCACTTGGGGAGTTCTCTCCTGCAAGGCCATAGGAAATGGTATGTTTTAAATTGATATCACAATAACTTATGCTTATTGCTGCTTCTGAACCAAAAGGCTGTAAGTCTGTATTTGGCACTACCTGGTATCACTGAATTCCCTTAAGTGAGCTGCATCTGGTGCACAAAGGTGTATGAAGGTTTCTGAATCTATCCCACATTTATCTTGAAATCAAAATATATTCCACATAAAACTGTTAACTAGGTGAGAAACCATTTTTGGCCTTTTTCTCCATTATATGCTACCCCAACTTACAATTTTGGTTTGTCTCCCAAAATAATGTCCCAAAAGGTAAGACAAAGGTATTAGTTTTAATAGGGCAATTGTGTCAGCTTTTGTCTTTCTAAAAGTTGCTGGTAATTTGTACACTCTTTTTCTGTGAAACTAAATGGACTAGATAACCAAACGTGGCTGTCCTCTATAATCCAGGAAATCGAGACCAGTTCAGAAAATAAGACCTTACCAGCTTACCCACAAAGGCCCATAAAATCAAATAAATTTTTGATGCCACTTAATTACAATCACTAAATCATTTTATATGACACTGTGATAACAATTTCAAGAGACTGAACATACTGCATGACATATTTATATGTTTATGATGGCAGTACTATGCTACTGCATACCAATTACAAAGCAACTTTTATGGTCAATGTTTTTTTTGCTCTTTGCTGTTGCAAATTTCGATGGCTGGGGTACAAAATTTCACAAGAATAATCTTGTTTGTGTGATGTTTACTCAACTTCATCGCTATGTTAACAACAAACCATTTACCAGAAATGCTACTTTAAATTTATGAGGAAATGTATTTCACTTATATACTGGATGATTGGTTCTGGCTACAACTAATTTGAATGTTTTTGCACTACTAACCAAACTGTTTGGATCTACCATTGACTCAAATGTATTCTTGTTTTCAGCCGATGCTAGTCTTATTCAGAACAAGCAGTTTCAGCCAAAAGAAACACTTGTTTATGTTCGTCTAGTCAAATATGCATTGCAGGCTCTGGACATCTATACAGTGAATGTGACACCTACTGGACAGGCGTTCATCAGACCTGCTGTGTAAGTACATTGCTGATTCCACTTTTTAAAAATCATTGCTCTACTTGGATATCACAGGTTTTTTTTTTTTACAAATCTGACTACGTCCACTTTTTGGAAAATGGAGAAAATCACATAAATTGCACATTTGAAAGGAAAGCACTCACTCTGGGTTGGATCCGGTAGCAAGATAAAAAATTCCATGCGTCGACTGGGATTTGATCCCAGTATCTTCAAATCGTGAGACCGACACTGCTTAAACACTGCGCCACTGAGGCCAGTTTGCACATTTGATGTACTGTTCTCATTAATACACTCTTACAACAACATTTGTACAAACATTTTATTGCATTTTATCACCTAGGATCTTAAGCATTGTTTTTCTCTGTTTGATGTCAGAAGAACTTACAGGTGTTCAGAAAACTCTTCAAATGAAGAAACTGTTTAATCAGTTATGCCTCTTGACATATTAGATATTTAAAAATGTTTATATCCATTTCTTTATTAATATTTTATTATTATAAAATGACTTTACAGATTATTATTCATATATTTATTAATATAAAATATCTTCCTTTTAGTGTGCAAACAGTGAGAACAAAAGAAGAAAAGGAAGTTTTGGAGCATTTTGCTGGTGTGGTATGTTGATCAGTTTACATTGTTAATGTTATTCACTGAAATATATATATTTTAATGAAATATTTTGGAAGTTGATTATATTATCATCCATATTCTGCTGGTTTGCCTGGTTCATGAACGTTTAAGTCTGTATTTAACTGTTAATAAAGGTCTTGTGGTAGAACGTTGGACTCTTAAGCTGATGACAGTGGAGACAGGCTCACCCGTGACTACATGTCAAAAAGACCAAATGTTTGACAACCAGTAGTCGATGATTAATTAATCAGTGTGGTCTAGTGATGCCATTAAATAAAATATATATATATATATTTTTAAATGGTAATGATAGTTCTAGAATCACTGAGAGGAGTGGAGGTTTGGAAGTTAATTTATCCAGACTTAAACCACCCACATACCCCTACTACCCATACTACTGTATCTCATTATGTATTTTAATATAATACAATTATGTTTTAGTAGAGTTGTAATATTTGGGAAGAGGCTAGATCCTGAGCATCTCGAGTTTGTGTCATGGCGTCTGTTTATTTATTCTAACCCTAACTCTTGTTAGTGTTAGTGTTAGAATAAATAATAAATAAACAGATCCCATGACACAAACTCGAGATGCTCGGGATCTAGCCTCTTCCCAATCCAGATATGTATCATGTGATCAAGTAATACCTTACTGTGTTTTATATAATTATCATGGTTTTATTATTTTTTTTCAGTTCACCATGATGAGTCCCATTACATTCAAAGAAATATTTTCTTCTGTGGTGGAGGTTAGTTTTCCTATTTTATTTATATATTTTCTTTGACAGTCCTAGAAATTTGTGCTGTCATTCCACAGTCTCACTGTAAAAGCTGCTTTGTAATTGGTTTGCAGCAGCATTGTACTATCAATAAAAAAAATATATATATACAGTATAACCTCGATTTACCACCTGCTGTTGTACCAATGTGATTTTGGCGTTGTTATCGAGTTGGCGTTAAAGTGAGGGTGCCAAGGATGTGCTACCAAACATTATTATCATGTGATCAACAGAGTGGCTTTTTGTCTTGTACCGCTACTTCTTTGAACTGCAGAATCACTGCAATGACAACTAACCAACACAGTGGTGTTGTCAATCATTAGACAATAACAAAAGTAACAACTCCTGATAAGCTTAATTAAGGCTAATATATTCCTGTCGAGCTGCTTGATTACAGCTACTTGATTACAGCTACTTGAAGCATTGGCAATACAATCGAGGGGACTGTAACATATAAAATGCATTTTGTTCAAAAACATGTTTCGCAGATAGTGAGGGTGGTGCTAAATAGAGGGAATTAACAAAGAAAACAAATGGTACTTGGAAGAAAGTTGTGATACGAGAGGTTGGTGTTAAATCGGGAGGCGATAAATCGAGGTTATACTGTATTATGCAGTATGCTTGTGTTATTTTTTAAATTACCATTTCAGTCTCATAGTAAAATGGTTTAGCAATGGTAGTTAAGCACCATTGTAATTTTTTTCTGGATTTCAGGCACTGCTTTAATAGATTTCTAAATACACATGTGCTACACTACTTGAAATATATTTTACAGAAATCTGATCATTTTAATATTTAGCTTATGTAACTGTTATAGGATTATCTTTACGGATTTTTCTTAATTATTCTCCCATTTTGCATTGTTGATAGTGATTATTTTGTTTTACAGTATATGGTTGAAAGAATACACAACAACTACGCTCTTCAGGTATGTATTAATTTGAATATAAATGTGATATGGACAGTTTTAATTTACATTTATTACCATATTATACTACAATCAAATAGTTATATTATTTCCTTATGCTTCAACCCTAGCAATTAAGAAAATGTCCATGGCAAAATAAATGCTGTGGAGAAATAGTGTCCACAGCATTTTTCATTGCAATTTTGGCATAAAGTATAATTCATTTTTAATAATTAGAAAAAAAACCCACCTTAAACAAAATTAAAAACTTCATTGCAATCTCCACAGCATTGACAATTGCTGCAGGCTACTTCAGGGTTTGTGCTTACTATATGTAACAAACATGCATGATTCGTTTCTACCACACAGAAAATGTGAGAGGAAAATTGTTTATAATACCATATCATTTGTCATCTTTTTCATTTTATTTCATGGTGTATTTTCAGTTTAAGAAATCATGGTTTGGTAGTAAAATATTTGCTAATTGCCTGTTGGCAAATGTGATGTAATTTAAAAACATGTTTTGTGACCTGTTTTTTTTTCTTTCATAGATTGTTGCCAACTCATTTCTTGCCAATCTGCAAACATCTGCTACATTTGCCACAATCCTTGTTGAATACCTGCTTGATAGACTGGAAGAAATGGGATGTGAGTTGCTTTTGCTTTAATTAATATATTTATCCATCTGTATTTAAGTTCGGAATGGTTCACAGTTGAGAAGTAGAGCATTATAGTAATGTATTAGTAATTATTAGAGTGATTCTCTTCATTGAAGCCTTTGGTCATTTTTTTGTTTCAGCCAGTGGTTCACAACTTTTGCAATAACGGCCATTGTATGTACAGTCTGGGATGATGCTTATAAAAGACCCCTTGGTACTAATTAGAAAGTTGCCTAAATAGCAGTAATTTCATCTGTGAGCCATATGTCATATTCTTCCATTAATTGTTTTACTAATAATGTTTTCTTGTAACTAATAAGCAAATAATTAAATGAATTATTATTATTTTTTGTTTTTACAGCCAACATGGATCGGTCTAATCTATATCTCAAGTTGTTTAAGCTTGTGTTTGGATCTGTGTCCTTGTTTGCTGCTGAAAATGAACAAATGTTAAAGGTGATTGTAGTAACCATCAGTTATAAAGAACCATGATGAACTAGTCTGCTATAGGAAGTAAAGTCCACCAATTTGTATACATCATTCTATACTACAGAGCAGATACTGACTTATTCTTTATAAGAATTAATTCACTATATTAATGTTGATTATAAATGGTCTTTACTCTGTTGACAGAAATAAAATTTTAAAGTAAAAATGAAAAAATATATAGTACCAGTTATTGCTTATTACTTGTATAAATACATATTAGAAAATATTTATCAAAGACCTTATTTTTCTTTGCCATTAGTTTCATTGTTAAATGAAACAACTAATTTAAAGGTATTTAGTATATATTATTTACACTTTATTTTATCTTATATTTCATTTCTACTAGCCTCACCTTCATACAATTGTCAATCGATCCATGGAGCTGGCAATGAGTGCAAAGGAGCCATACAATTACTTTCTGCTGCTACGGGCACTGTTTCGATCCATCGGAGGAGGCAGTCATGATTTGCTTTATCAGGAATTCCTGCCTTTGCTTCCAAATCTCCTACAAGGTAATGACAGAAGTTGTTGACTTATGAATTAATGATTTCGACGAAATCACATTATTTGTATATTTTCTACATTATTTCTTTAAAAAACACAGTAAAAAAAACATTCTTATTAAATTTCAGTTTTAATGTCTATCAAGAGAGATCTGTTACCAAACATAACTAAAAATTATCAATCCATTTTAAAATAACAGTCTAACCAAATATTGTTGGATAGCAATTTTTTCACATGAGAAATGAAGTATTGTTTTGCACATTGTAAATAATAAATATTTTAGCTATAAGTAAGTTTATGAATGTTTTGCACATTGTATTTGATAATGTTTTGAACTTTTAAGTGATGAATGTTTTGCACAGTAAATTTATAAATGATTTGCACATTGTAAGTGATGATCATTTTGCACATTGTAAGTGATGTACATTTTGCACATTGTAAGTGATGTACATTTTGCACATTGTAAGTGATGTACATTTTACACACTATAAGTGATGTATGTTTTACACATAGTAAATGATGCATGTTTTTGCAGGTCTGAATAGTCTACAGAGTGGACTTCATCGTCAGCACATGAAGGATCTGTTTGTTGAACTCTGTCTCACTGTCCCTGTTCGACTTAGCTCACTGTTGCCGTACTTACCAATGTTGATGGACCCACTTGTTTCTGCTCTAAACGGCTCACAGACGCTTGTCAGTCAGGTAAGACTTGTAAACTAGCACATACTAGTAACTTGTATTTCATACATGTTTTCTTACTTTATGAAAGTTAGAACAAATGATATTTCAAATCTGTTTAAGCAAAAAAGGTGATTTTTTTTTGGTGATATTCATAATGATATATATATATAGCAAAATAAATATATTTATAACAAATTTGAAGTAAATTATAAGAAATTAATAAAGTATAAGTATGTTTAGTGATGAGAATGTTATCTGGTAGTGACTTATGTTTTGAATAATAATTTGAAAACCCCCCTCTAAGAATTATTCCAAATTTTACTGTGAATGAAATATTTTTGATAATGCAATCAGGATAATTAGGTATAAACTAGAAATGTAAATAAAATTTATTATTTAACATTAAAAATCTGTGGTGATTTTTTTGTTTCAGGGACTAAGGACATTGGAGTTGTGTGTTGACAATCTCCAGCCTGACTTCCTGTATGACCATATACAGCCTGTACGTGCGGAACTCATGCAGGCACTGTGGCGCACTCTCCGCAACCCTCAGGATAACATTGCCCATGTTGCCTTCAGAGTGCTCGGCAAGTTTGGAGGTGGCAACCGCAAGATGCTGCGAGAACCTCAGAAGGTAAAATTGTATTATTTTTCATATTTTTAACTTCACTTTCATTGCTGATACAATATTAAAGACTATGAACTTTGTATTTAATGATAACAATTGAATTTTTCTGCTAGACCAGACCAAAAATCAAGTAACAAGATAATTTGGTGAACTTCAGCCTGGTTACAACCTTGTTCTATAAAATATTAAATCTTTTAAAATTTATTTATTTATTTCAGTTTTATTTATTTTATTTTATTATTATTACTATTATTATTATTAACAAAAATCGGGCCAGGAATTTTGTTTTGTCTAGTAAAAATCTTTTCTTTTTTTCAGCTGCAGTACAATGATAAAGAAACAGTTGGACCTTGCATTACAATCCATTTTCAGGACTGCAAATCAGCAGTTTCACTTCCTGTAGAAAAGGTAGGGGTGTCATATGCAGAAATGCAAACCTTCTAGATTTAGTTAGGAAGTTCTGATTTCTGGTTTTCAGAATGCATAAAAAGCACTTGATTTTTAAAAACAATTGTGCCCCTAGTAAGATTTCTAGTATAATGTGCACTTTGCAGACATTTTGTGAAGACCCAAATTTTTATTTGCATAATGCATTAACACTTGAACTATTGTAGTGCATACAGTTTTCCTTATCTTACTTGTCATTGATAAAAATGTTATAGAGACATACAAAGTTATATGATATGACTTAATGAATTATGTATTACAGGCTATTGACACAGCTCTGATGTCATTGAAGAGCAGTTCAACTGATGCATACAGCCGACGACAAGCCTGGGAACTCATCAGGTGTTTTCTTGTGTCAGTAATGAGTTTGGAAGATGACAAACAGACCATGACACATCTATTTACACATCCAAGGTTAGCATTATCTTAAAACATTTTAAAATGTTAGTATGTACACAATGAATTGGTTGTGTTAGTGTAATACTAGTGTCAAACAGTGAATAAGGTTGAGTCCAAGAAAAGTATGTTCATTGATATTACCTGTACTCATGAACCACTGAGAAAAAATGATACTCTATGTCACAAAAATGGAACAACTTGGCCAAATCCCAAGCACCACTTGAAACCTAAGAGAACACATTAAATTTAAGTTATTTCAAATAGTAAATAACATTCTTCAATTATACATTAATAATAACACTTCAATTTAAAAATAACTCCCAAAATATACAAAAATGTGCCACTTAAACATTTTTTTATATCATGTGCACTGTGTACAAATTTCAAGACAAAAAAAAAAGATGTGTAATGTTACATTACAATCAAAATAGAAGCTCAAAATAGTTCAATCTATAAAGTTATTAAAATATTCTTCCTTTAAATGAAGTCACACTGTTTACATACTCCTTGTTACACTTGCATTCTGAAACATTTACACATAAAATCTAACATTTTTAGCTATGCAATGACTAAAATGTTAAATGACTATTTTATTTTGTGTTTAGCTTTGTGGAAAAGGAGATCATTGGTCATTCTAGTAGTTTGTACAAGAACCCCGACTCACACTCGAGGAAAGTACACGAGCAAGCCTTGACTGGGATGTTCAGTAAGTGTATACCGTATATTCCCTATTAAGTGCCCCAAGACATCTGACTGTTTAGCAAAATAAAAATTACTTACCCCATAAATCCATGGTCATGCTGTAGTATCCAAAGTATGTAATGAATGCACACACTAGTAATCTGTATTTCACAAAATATTTAACAGTAAAAACATGATTTCAAACTATCGTGAACTCAATGAATTCCAAATTTGCAAAAAAGTAATGTCCCCGGGGTGTTAAATATGGAATATACAGTAGATCGTATTCTTTGTAAAAACAATTTTAGAAGGGATAATTATTGTAGTTTTCTGAAGCATTACAAGGGGTTATGTGGGACATCAAAACATCAAAAAATAATGTGACATACTATTATGGATGATACCAGCCTGTGCTCAGTATGTTTTGTAAGTAGTGAAAGTGTTGAATGTGGGTAGAAATAAGTTTTAAAAATTAACATCAGTTTGTATGTTTAAATATTGTAACTGATGTGTTAAGTATTGAAAATAGAAAGGTTATAAATTACTATTACAAGTATGTATGTTTAAAATATGTTAATTGAGTATAAACAGTGTTAAGTATGTGTAAAAAGAAATTTACAAAATTAAGATAATTGATATAGAGTCAAATTTTGTTGGCTCGAACAACCACGGGGCCCAAAAAATGATTTGACCCAACAGGGAGTTCGACCAAACATTTGGATATTTCCGTGACTGCACAATGAAAACACAGTTGAATGAAACACTGGGAATTTACAAACAAACAATACAATAAATAACCAAATGTAAAAAAAATACGTTGTCTAGATTCACTTGAATTTATTAATGAACATAATATTATGTTTATATATGTTATGAGATTGTAACAGGGAATTGAAAATAAAAACGATATTACAAGAAAACAAAAATACATTTAATATAATGCTTTTGAAAATATGTAATATAAAGAGTTTATAATTCTGAAATTATTACATTCGAAAAAGAAATACATGTTTTAACAATTGTTCTGCATTAAAAAAAAAAAGTTTGATAAAAATGGGAAAAATGAAGCCAATAGAGTACCAATCAACCAATCACAGCCACTGTCTTAGAAACTATTGAAAATTAATTAGTATACTCAATTGCCAAGGGCTTTGAACACTAGCACTGAATCAACAGATGACACGTTTTTAAGTGCTTCTATAGCAAAGTAACTGCCATTTTTGTTTATATTACGTAACCGAACAAAGCTCGACATGATCCATTCCACATTGCCAGAAATAGCAGGTCATTGACAAGGGAGAATAAACAAGCGTCATGCGAGATTTGTTATTTGTTTGTGTATAAAGGCTAGTTGTGTTTCCTTTCCTTTTTATTAATTTTTATTTTGGTTGGCATCACAAATCGGTGTCACTGTTATTGGGGTTTGTTTTTCACTTTTCTTCGAGCAAAATATTATACTTTTCACTACTGCTAACAAGTCGGCAACTAGAGCAAACATTTAGTGAAAAAAACCACCACTTCGCCAGTTAGATTAATGGCTGGAATAGCAAAATTAAAAAAAATTGTTATATCAAAATAAAATATGAAATCTTTATAAAATTTGGAACTACAACAGAAGAAAACAAAATGTTGGAATTCATTGATAAAAAAAAAAAACTGTTAAAAATGTTTAATTGTTGGCGTGATAAAGAGTTAATTAATTCTCAGTGATACTAACGGTTTTCCTTGGATTAAAGAAAAGTTTTGCAGAGAACCATGCCTATACTAATTATTTGATTGGAATCATGATAAAAGTTCATTCATTTAATAGTTACCAAATTGTTGTTTGAATTTCATAGATAATTACTGATAATCGCTAAACAAACAACGTAGTGAACATTGTTATCATTGCAATTCCCGTTCCGCTCAAAACATTAATCCTGTGCTTGTATTAATCGACTGCGCAAGCGCAGCAATTTTGCTGATTTGGTTCAACAGATTTTGTACCAGTCTAAGCGGGACGAAGCAAACGATCCATTATTTAGCATTGATATTTCATGGATGAGTGGATCGAGGGAAATATAGATAATTACACTGATTTATATCAGACTGGACCAAAAAATTAGTTCGAGGGAAGGCTTATATTCGACGCTGGAGTTATTCGATCGATCCATAGCTAATTTAATGGGTTACTGAACCAAAAACATCGGGACTTCGAATTTCGTACGAGCGTAGCCTTGTTGTCGACCGATCCGATGTCGAGCCAATGAGATTTGACTGTATATACACACATATATTGAAAAACCAATAACATATAAATATTGAAAGACCAAACAAATAACTCACACACACACATACATACATACATAAATGTATATTGAAAAACCAAATAACTCACACACACATATAACTATTATATTGATTTATTTTTAATCTTATTTAAATCGTAAAATTCGGGGTGGGGGTGGGGAGGCGGGTCTCTGGGGATCTTATCTAGAGATATTGCAATGAGCACCGGCATGGCCAGGATTTTATATTGGATTGGTTGGTTATACTTATTTCCATGCTTAAATCCAATTAAGGTTTAAGCACGCTGTCATTGGCACACATCTGGGCTTTCTTGTGCTTTCTGTCTAGGACAGAGATTATAGTTATTAGAGTTAATAGTTACGAAACCCGCTGCCACCAAACTAATGTGGCTACTCTTATCGGTGAGCAGCAATGGAACAATGAAACCCTGAAATGTTAATCGCACAATACATGACTCAAAAGTTTAATCTATGTTTAATCCACTGGATTTATGAGCCTATTAAAAGGAACGGACTGTTTAATGACACCCCAGCACATTGTTTATTCAGCGGCTGTTAGGTGTCTCACGTATTGTATTCTGTGACTTATGGTGTTTAGAGGAAATAGGATACGATTTCCGATTAGTAGCTAGGGATTTACTATACCACTGTCTTTGATAACAGAGCTGAGAATGGCAAATGAGAAAAACAGCTATTATTTTTTTTAATGTGAACAGAGGTACATTTCATGGAAGACCAACAAGAATGCACATTTCCTGTCATTTGGGATGTTTTTAAGATCACAAGGCTAAAACGTTAATTTTTTTTTGCGAAGGAGCGAAGCTGGCAATCCGTGCACGGGTTTGGGAGGGGGCGATATCCCCTGCCAAGGTAGGATCTTTTTCTAAAATACAGAGGGAAATGGTGCATTCTGGTGAACTTTGAGGGCCCTTTTCCTCCAACAAATTCCACTTAAATTTGTTTTTGCCTGTCTTATCAATTTATTTTATATCATCCATATCCCTTTCGCCGAATTCCATTGAAACAAATTTTCTCTAAAGCGAATTTTACGAGCTATGGTCATGTTGTGGAGACATGCTTATGGGTGCAGACATGTTGGATTTCCATGTGACTGCTTTTGACTAATAAGAGCCCAGAGATCCTCTGTGCTTCGCAATTTTCCGTAGAACGTCGGATATGGCTGAAGTGATCCGCGGGAAACTGAAGTATAGTGTGACCGTTCACAGAATACTGAGTGCCAATCGCTCACTTGTTTTTCATGGGAGCTGTTTCAAAACTATTTTTTTATTTTCCTGAAAATATTTCTGCCTGAGATTGGGCTTTTTTTGTTGCATAGAAGAGAAATGGCCAAATCTTTTTACCTCACACCCCTCAAAATTATCTCATCAGATTTAGGCGATTCACAAGATCAATCCTGGGGTGATAAAATCCGCAGAATTCCACGGACAATTCTCACCTCTGAAAATAATACTATGTTGGTTATAAAAAAAATAGTTAATTTTATATATGGTAAATCTGTCCAATTTCTTTCATTTCACTTCAGTTCACAACTTGCACCAAAACATTTCACCAATATTTTGGATTGTTTTAGTTAACCTTTATGTAACTAATTAATATGTTAAAGATTATATCCAATGCATTAGACTAAGTTCCAAATAACTAAAATTATACCTGTATGTCATTGCTTCTATAAGAACAGGTCTGTTCTGTGAAACACATATGTCTCTAGCATGTTTCGTAGCATTATGAACAGCAAATACATCATTGCCATCAATTCGAACAGTTATTATACCATATCCAGGGCCTCGTGCAGCTAAAATATTAAGTATGGTTGTAAATAATTTTATTAATAATTGAAGCATATGCATGAAATATTATTTTTCTTCAATGAATACCCAACATTCAATATTTGTAATCTTTGCCAAATCCTCATTTTTGTCTGAATCTTGCATCATCATTTAAATCCAAGATCAGCCTGAACATGGACACTTCAATTTCTCAGATTTTATATCACCTAGGGAAAATGTTTTAATGAAAATTATTACATTTTAGGATACGGAATTCATTTAAAGCAACCATTTACTAACTAGGACATTGCATCATCACTTAAATCCAAAACCACCACCAATACTGTTTTTGCAGCCATCTTGAATGTTTTAAAATGATCAAGAGGGACAAAATTTGCACGCCATGGATTGTTAGTCAGTACCCTTCAAAGATGCAAAAACTATAAAGAAAAAATGTGGGTGTTGAAGTTCAAAGTTTGGTGCCCTGCTTCCTGATAACTATCAAGCTTTCAGTTTACAAGAATATTGTAATTCAAAACGTCTCACCTATTATTTAATTAATAAGCAAAAAAATAGGACAAACAAACAAAAGATGGGAAGGGTTATAAATTTAAATATCTTTTGTAAAATAATCCAAATTTATTATTAAAATAATGTGGCTCTTGTCTTCACCCCTCCCTTCACCTAGAATTGCAACTAATGTTACAGTAATATATATATATATACATATAATGAAATTTCTATTATAATCTTTACAGTTTAAAGGCGTCTCATTGGTCGAGCCATTAGCAATGAATTTTGTTCATTTCTCGATGAACGTAAAATGACATCGTCATGGAACTTCCTTTTAACAGCTGTGTTTACAAACTATATACCGGGTGACCCCAAGTCTTTAAAAAAATCAATAGTGTTAAACTAAGATAAATAATTGGCCTATTCTTTTAATAAAAATAATATACAAAATATTTTGGGCTACCAAATCCATAAAATTTAGTTATTAGACCAAAAAATAAAAATAAACTTGTACACCCACACGGTTTCGATGGCTGATTTTAACGTTGAATTCCGACACATAGACATTAAAATTGACTTTTCTGAGATATTTGATCACAACTTCGATGATTTAATGGCAATAATGAATATGGGATAAAAGAAATGAAAAATAATTGGAATGCAACCCGGAGCCATGAACATCACAGATGTCAACATCGAGGTTTAAGAAGTTAACCGAGGAAGAATTATGACATCAATTAAAAAATATTTAATATTATTCTTTGGTATTTTTGAGCGTTATTTTTGCAATACTGTCCCAAAATAAATGAAAATAAAATACATGTCCCAAGTTTAATTATAAGGAATGTCTCTTATTTCTTTTAGATTCATCGGTGTGTGAACAAAAAAAAACATCTGCAAACTGTGTGAATCGGTGATGTCGTTCACACAAAAGATTGCGGATGTTTTTTTTGTTCATACCCTGATGAATCTAAAAGAAATAAGTCATTCCTTAAATAAATATATAAATTTTTCAATAAAATAATTGTTTAAACTTACCAATACCATCGCCTTTGTACTGATCCTTTGTAGGTGTAGAAATAGCATATCCATTATTTCGGCTGAAAAACAAAACATCAGGCCATGAAATATTAACTTTAAAATCTTTAATGATATTAATCCTAAATATGTCACTTTTATCAAATGCATTTTAGATACAATTTAGGAATCAAAACTGCCATGCAAGATTAAATTAATCATTAAAATGTCAATTGACATTTTGAAGAAAAATATTTAACAATTTAAGTACTCTCATGAGTCTGTAAATTAGAATTAAATATTGGCAAGTGTCACTGACCCTCATACAAAATCTTTTATTTATTAAAATTAAATATTCTGCTTCAATAAATAAAAAACATTGACTAACAATTGATATTTTGACCTACCAAAAGAAAATAATTGGACAATCAAGAACAGCTGCAAAGTTAAAGGCAGCATGTGCATCTCCTTCTGATGCCGCACCTTCCCCAAAATAGCACACGACACAGATACCCTTGTTCTGTACCTTCATTGCATATGCAGCACCAGCAGCTGAAAAAACAACAATAGCATTATAATAAAGCTCATTGTGTGTGAAAGATAAACAAAATTTCACTTAAAAACAACAATGTTCAATTAAATAAAATAAAGCTTACAGTATATGAAAGATAAAATTAATCAAATTTGACTTAACAAAAATATTCATTAAAATAAATCTTACAGAATGCAAAAGATAATATAAAATTAATTAAATTTGGTTTATTAAAAAAAATGGTATTACATCAAATATATTTTTATCAGTATTACAGAATCACTTATTTTACTTATTTCATATATTGATTAGTTAAGCACTACACAATTTGAGATTGGTCACAAAGTGAATTCTGTTAGACATTTTATACAATACTCATGAATTTTAACTTTATTTGAGAATCAACAATTTTAATTAAAATCGACAGTGCGGCTTGTGTATATATTCCTGAAATTGAATTAAATAAAATAATAAAAGTAAGTACTTAATTTTAATATATATATTTTTAATTGATATATTTTTGTAACTGTGTATGTTAAATTAAGTGACACGAACATTTTATTTAATGTCTGTCACAAATTGATAAACATCAGATATTTTGACTGGCAATATTTTTTTTGTTATTTCCGGGCTTGTCACATCAGTTTCTGGGGTAATAACCTTGGATAAAACATATTAACATTAACTTATTAATTATTATTGTAAAATGGTCTGAAATGTATGGTTGTTTAACAACCCCCACCCCACAAAACAAAAAAATTAATATCTGCTATTGTGGAAAAAAAGGTTTCAAATGATCCAGATTTTTAAATGGGAGGGAGCAGATTTCAAGCACCACATATTAATTTGTCTAATACTGAAGTAATATTGTGAGAATCTGGTTTTAATTTGACGTTTATCTATAATTGTAACCAGATTGTCACTTTAACTCTGGTATGTAACCGCCACAATATGAGGCTCACATAACCTTTTTCATGTCGTTTTAGTCATCTTCGGTGATTCTCGTTCCATCAAGAGATGTAAAAATAACTTGACAATGTGTATATTCCTTTGTGATGTTGTTACAGTTGTCAAGTCGTAATTTAACAGTTTTATTACTTTTGAATAAAAGATAAACATGTGTTTTACATTAGTAGAAAAATGGCAGATTTGACTGTGACCTTTATTAACAGCTCATGTCATTTCAGGGTCACAACTGTCAGATGATAATTATTGTGGTAATAAGCTAAATGTATAAGATTATTGTTTTTATTTAAATATTTATATAAATAAGGTCTTTGAGATAGTTTATGAAATGTATTTTCACTGGAAATTTGTTTGGGAACAAAATTGTAAAGATTTTCTTTTTCCAGCAGTTCCCAGCAAAATCAGCCGCTGATTTCCCAGCGCCTCGCTGATTTGGCTGATTTTTATGATGGGTATATAAAGCGCAGTTTTGAAACTGACAGGAGTTTGGTTTTATCATTGAATAAAAAAGGGTGGAAATATTGTCAATTTGGTGGGTTGAAAATATATATTAGAAATTGAATTGGAATTAAATAGCCAAACTCATTTTTGAATAAATAACTAAAAACACATAAAAAGAAAGAATAATTCATACATATTATTTTAGGAATATTAAATAAAGGAAATTTATTTAGCCTTCACTAGTTATGGCCCTGAAGTGCTAAGGAATTTAATGTAAAAAGTTTAGATACTGAGTGTGCTTAGGTTTTAAGTGATTGAATACACATATTGATTAAAGTGGGATAAAAATCTGTGTATTCAATGTATATTTATAAAGAGATATAGCTGAAAGAGAAAAACAGTGAGAAGTTTTGAGATATTAAAATTGTGGTAGTGACACATAGCATAGATGTGCATTTATGAAGAATACTGTGTTGAAATTGAGACACATAGCGATTGAGATTGCGCTCTGTGCATTATAAAGAATATTGAGTGTTGAAATTGAAACACATAGCGATTGAGATTGCACTCTGTGTATTTATGAAAAATATTGAGTGTTGAAATTGAGACACATATCGACTGAGATTGCGCTCTGTGTATTTATAAAGAATATTGAGTGTTGAAATAGAGACACATAGCGATTGAGCTCTGTGTATTTATAAAGAATATTGAGTGTTCATAGCAAATGAGATTGCGCTTTGTGTACACACAGTAATTTGTTTAGTGGTTCTTTGTTTAATTATAAAATAGTACACAAACTTAAGTATATATAATATAACATAATATTCATACATATTTATTTAGGAAAACAACTTAAGTATAGTCATAAAACATGAAGTGAGAGTTGGTGAAACTATAGTTCAGGAACTTAATGCTTATGAAAATTGCAGGGCTTTGCTCTATAGCCCACATTGGATGGGATGCCAATCAATAGCCAATAATCAATAAGCAGCCCGTCCATTTTGGACTAGTGAAACTATAGTTTATGCTGTATAAAAAATGTAGATAGTGTATAAATTGATCGCTCAAAGAACAGTTTTATTAATATAATAAATTGAAGATACGGAAAAAGGCAGTTGTTAATAATATTGTATAAATTTGTATAAAGTTGTTGTTAATAATATTGTATAAAGAGAGTTTGTTAAAGTTTACACTGGTTGTTTTAAATAAATGATGGTATTTTAAACGTCTTATGTTTTCTTTGCCTTCTACTCAGTAGAACTTCTAGCATTAGTTTTATTTTAGCCATTCAGTGACAACTATACAGCTCAGACGTTGCAATATTGAGTTGATGTACACCTTTCTGTGGAGAATAAATGCAGATTTTAAATTTTGTTTAACTGTGTCTCTCAGATGTTGACTGTATTAATCATAGAATATTTAATAATCATGCAATAGTCATGCAGGGCTTCTATAATTTTTTTTAAATCCACTAGCCATGGGATCAGTGATTTTCAAAATTCACTAGCCCGACTTAGAAATTCACTAGCCC
>JAULBS010058702.1:9202-22988 GCA_032355785.1 Symmetromphalus regularis | reverse complement strand
ACATCTCTGATATTTTTACTGGTTGATGGCACATATATGAAGAATAAATCAGTGAAGTTTCAAAGCTGTGTGACCTAAACCCCTTGATATAATGACAGTATTTGTTAGTGACACCAAATATTAAATTGATAAAAGTTGTTGAAGTGGTATATGGTACTACAACTTCTTTCCCAACACATCTTACACTTAATATGACTAGAAATTTGGATTTGCCATTGTCTGATTAGTTTAAATACTAAATTTGAAAGCTCTATGATAATTATTACAACTTTTATGAAGTTTGGAAAATGATAATCAAAAGTGTTGCATAAATTCACATAAAAAAAATGCCACACATCTGACAAAAGCACAAAACTTCAAACCTCTGCCAAAATTAGAAAAATCACCCGATTAAGCTAAAATTTTCAGGGTGTCAGTTTTTTTAATGGATATTTTGACATGTATTTTTTTTTTAGCCATTTCTAAGATGGAGTGGTGGAAAATTGTCAGAAAATCTGTTGATTTGACATGGAATGACCCAATTGTCTATTTAAAGACATTCTTATAAAATAATGACAGAATGAAGTGGCCGATAACTCTTGCTTAAACCACTCTGTGAACTCATTCTATGGTTATCTTCTCATGCCAGCCAATACCTCATGTCATGACTGGTATATGATTACTATATCAAAGGATGTGGTATGTGCGTTCCTGTCTGTGGGAAAGTGCAGATCCGTTGCTGCTTCACACTGTAACACAGTACTAATGAAAAAATGTATGAAACATTCCCAGACCTCAGACATTAAGATTCTTAGTTAGGAGCATGGAAGGACTTCACTTGGTACTGTCAATCGATCTGAAGTGGGTTTTAAACCCTAGGCCTAACCCTAATTCTAGCAATAGGCTTAAAGCTAATAGTAATAGGCAGGACCATCACTTGGTACTGTCAATCGATATAATAGGGTTAGGTTTAGATTGACTGACAGTGCCAAGAGAAAGGCCTTCCGTCGATTAAGAATAAGGTACATGTAAGTTGTCCAGCTTGAGCTTTGTAAAGTTAAATTAAAGGAGATCTTTACTTGATTTATTGTTTTCTTCAGGCATGGTTGAATGAGAAATTTGCACCCGAGCTGCTTGAAGCAAAAAATGATCTTGTTGAATGCATGTTGGGGCAGATAACGGCAATGGAAGACAACATCAAGCAGGCAAAGAAGGGAGACTTCAAAGTCAGCATCCATCGAATGGAGGTCATTTGTTTATTTCTACTCAGTTTGTAATCAGATGCATGATGTAGTTTTTATTATTACTGTTACATTAATCAAATTTTTGTTTAATTAACTGGCTTTAAAATATTTTTAATGGAGATCTATACTTTCAGACCTGCCTGCCTTCCCACTTTCTCCGTAATATTTCTGGACAGACACCCCAAACTAAGGTATTCCGGAAATATAATCAAACTTTCTGCTGGTTGGCAGAGTCATCTAGATTTTAACTTATTTTTGTTTTTAATTTTTTTTATCTCTAAAGTTGTCTGAGTTCAGTTGCACAGAGAGCATTTGCATAACTTCCTGGATGAAGGTCGAATGACATTGCACATATAGTGTTAAGGTTTTGCATTTCCACTTCTCGTATATAAACATTTCACACCAAAGCTGAAATGTGATGGCGAGTCAAAGAACGAGCGAAGCGCCGAGACTAGATTCAAAGAAGCGAAGAATTCAGTTGTTTTTGGTCAGTTACATCACTGACTGCCCAGTTGGCTGATACCTTCTACTAAGGGCGCAACCTTTTGTTACTGTTCAACTTGCCACTTTTACTTTAGCATTGGACATGGCGGGCATTTCACTTGTCACATGTAATGCATTCCTGACGGAAGCCTTGAATTTCCAGAGAATTCAAGTTTATTTGCCCTTGATTCCCTAAAGGGTTTTCTGTGGGTAGACTGGTCTGTTATGTACTTTAAATATCTGGGAATTGGCTTTGTCTCAAAGTTTGAGCTTTTATGCACATGGTTTGCAGCTCATCTGCTTATAAACTTCAGTTTGGTAACCAAATTATTAACCTCCATATGCATTATGCAAGACATCATTGATAATTGTAGATCTAGACTTTCCTATTCATACAAAACTTTTAAATTTTCAGACGCCCACATCAAATATGTATGCAAAAAAATGTCCATTTTGGATATGATTTCAATTAACACTTAATGATAATATAAATGTGTATCCAGAGAGTGACACACCAATCCACCCACCCACCCAGCACTCCAAGGCATTCAGATTTTATGAATTGGAAGTGTTGACAGTTCCAGATGACACTTATTAGTTAAGCAGAGTATATTTTGGGAAAAATTAGAAAATACATAAAATCTCTATAAAACCACAGCCAAGAAAATATAAAATGCAGAAATGTCCTAAAGCTGTAATTTATTGGTAAAATGAACATGCTTATTTCTATTTTGACATTCAAGTGTATCTATAGTTAAGCATGTGATGAAAACGAGCTCATTTAGATTAAATATTTTAGGAGTTATGCTCCTTGTTTACATTTATATTGATTATCTTGATGTATGCTTTACGTGTAAATATTCTATTTTTAGATTGACAGAATCCGCTATGTTTTAAGTAGTTTCCTGAGGATTCGTCTTAATAAGGTATTTTATTTATAATCAGTGTTTTTTGCTTTGAAAGTTTCACCTTGGCTAGCTATGGTGACATTTTATTCTGGATTTGTACGGGTTATCGAAAGTAAGATTTCATTTTCCAAGAGTGGAAAACCCAGGGTGAAAACTTTTTTTTGTGTGTTGAAGGTCATATAATGATGAGTGAAATTGGTAAAATCATGACTTTAGTTTCTGATAAAATAAATATTAAAAGATCAAGAAATATTAATGCATTTTAAAGTGGTGTTTTTATTATTATTATTATCATTATTATTTAAATTTTGTTTTAATAATTATTATTATTTATATATAATCTTTTTTGCTTGGACATTGTGGCCAGTGCTACTGTGACTGATACAGATATCAAAAAATTGATCTGGAAATGGTAATGGAATTTTGCTCAAGAAATGGAAAATAAATCACAAAGGCTCTAAACAGTGTTTATTTTTGTTTGCCAAACATATTTTTATGAGTTTTTAAAAATTATTATTTAAGTTAGATATTTTGACTTGTTATTGTGTTTGATGTATTTATATTTTGTTGTTATTAATATCAAAATTGTTTATTTTTCTGTTCAGATTGAAAAATACACCTCACATATCCTACAGCAAGACGCAGAGAGAGCTGATGATGAAAATCCATTACTGTCACCAGAAGAACATGCATTTGCAAAGGAGTAAGCCATTTCCAACCGATTGTTTATCTAATTGACTATATACTCATGTATGTGTTTATAATATAGAAAAAAAAATGAGATTATGTCACTAAATTTATTACTTGGTCACTATATTTAAATCATTCTGTTGGTGGTTGGTTTTGTTTGGGGAGTGTGGATGTGATGTAAAGATAATCACATTAATTATTTAATACTTTAATTATGTTTCCACAGGCATAAAATATCTCCGAGCCCAAAATTATATTTATTGGCCAAAACAAGTTGGGGTGACAGTATTTCAACCCACGAAATATGTTTTTCTTTTATACATAACTTGTTTTTTTAAATATTTTTAGATTTTCTGACAGCATTGAGTCTCATTTTAAGAGCTTGGCCCTGCGTCACATGCCAACTAATCTTCAGACATTAACAAAAACTCAGAAAGGTAAGTGCCAATGAGTGGAGCAAAATTATTTAACTTAGCAGGACAAACCTGTTGACTAAAAGCCAATATGACAGAAGTAATTTTATAGAAACAATTAAAAAAAAACTCGATTTGTTTTCGACAACAATTTTTAAAGACTTAACAAGCAAAATCTTTTAGCTTGGTTGTGGAAGTTGCCTGTCAGTTTGATTGTATATATAATCGGGAATTAGTTAACTGTTTAAAAAAAAAAGAAAAAAAAGTATTCTGATGTTTTATACATATTACATTTTAAACATAATATTGTATTATGTATAACTGATAAATTTATTCACACCCTGCTTTCACATTTTACATGTAATTTCTGGAACAGCCATTTTCAGTTTTCCAGAGAATATGATCTTTCTCAACAGTGTTGTAGGATCGTAAGTTAAGTACAGGTAACTCTGCATCCTAGTAACCAGAATTTAATTTTTTGTGCTAGGGAAGGTGGGATCGTTAAACAAATGTTTCTATCGGTCTGTGTAACTAGACAAACAAACATTGCTTTATGTTTAATAATCTTTGGATTTTTGCTGGATGCTGCTCAACTGTTTTCATTAGAGTTGCCTCCCTTATATCGTTTGTAATATTTTTTTTATCAAATCTGGTCAGACATGGATGCTACAAGTTACACATTATGTAGCAGTCATAATGAGTGTTTTCTTAAAAAGTGCTTCAGGCACTAATTAAGGATAGAAAAAGTTGAAGAGGAAATGATAAAGTCGACTGAGACAAATACAAAATGTATTTAGTTTAGGTTATTTCCACAATTTATGCTCCTTTTTTTCTTAATGTTTTAACCTGTTTTAGTCACAGCATCTAAGACATTTTCTTGTTGTGACCAGTGGTCAACAACTAGTTTATCGAAGGCCATGATATATGCTGTCATGTCTGTGGGAGAGCACATTATAAAAATCCCATGTGGCTAATTGGAAAAAGTTGACTATGTGGCAGTAGCAGGTTTCCTCTAAAGAACATGAGTCGCAAAACACCATGTCTGACACCCGATAACTGCGGAATAAAAACAATGTGTTTGGGTGTAATTAAAGAACCAACCCTTTAATTTGTTCTTGTTTTTAAGTCACCAATTATTTTCAGTTTAGATATGGCATTAACATAACTTGTTTAGACATGTCATTGTTACAATAAAATTATGATAGAGCAAAGAAAGTTTTTACTGCAGAAAACAAGATCGCAAAAAGTGAAATAAAAACATGTCATCTTTGAAGTTACCAGAATTGCAAAAGAATTATTTCCCTTGAGTGCTTATGGTTTTGAAAGGAAAAGAGCAGTGTGTAGTATTCAAAACCAAAAATGTTAAAAAGTTTACAATGAGTTGTCGGTGTAATCTTTGTAACTGCACCACACTCACAGTAAATATAATGTTCTAACTATTAGGAGGTTCCACCAATATGTGATGCACCAACCGTGTATACTCGGACATTGCTCGACACTGAACAAATGCAAAACTCCTATTAAACTGACACTCGTCTGAGAAATTGCCTTATCTCTGCACAAGTTACACTGCAGTAGTAATTTCTTCATACTATCTAAACAATTGATATAGTAAAAATAAAATAATTTTGAACACTAATAATAGTAATTTTTGTATCATTAAAACATAAATTTTGAATGTAAATTTCAAGATGCTTTTTAGGTAAGCACTTTGCCATTTACATGAATTAAAGTTGCATTACCGCCATATAACAGAACAATAACTTGTGAAATGTCTTCCCCTGTAAAACTAATATATATTAAGGCAACCAAAGTTACCTTCAGAATGTGTTTAGTGTAGTGGGGGCTTAATATACAGATTGAGAAACAACACAATGCAGGACACAACATTTCATGTGAACCGCCATTCTGTTCGCGTGTTGGTTACGCTAAATTAAATTTACGCGAACTGCAAATCGGTTATGTCGTGTCCTGAAGACATTAAAAAATTAAAACTTGCAAACTTAACAATTACTGAACATTTATTCATGCAGACGTACAAGTATTCCGACAAATGTTTTAGACTGATTTTAGATACAGTGAACCAGTAGATAACATTATATTGCAACAATTGTAACTTGTTACCAGTCTAAACTAAAATGCTGAGTGTAAAGTCGAGCTAAAAGTTTTAATGAAATGTGCACAGACCGCTGGGGACAGCTAAATCATCTGTTGCTATTTTCCCTTTAAGAATATATGTTGACATAATATTGGATTGCCTATAATTTTACAAATGTTGAAAACGGTTTTAATGTAAACAGGTATTATAAAAGATTAAAAATTCTAACATCGCACAATGCACTTTAGAAATCAAGCATTTGGAACATCACTGTAGATAAAGAGAAAGTAGCATGGACAATGTGAAAAGAAAAAAAGAATCTGGAAGTGTTCATAAAAAATAATGTAGTTAACTTCAGCAAACATTAAACAAAATTGTTTTATAAATTGTTTTCTTTTGTATTTTGTTTTAACTTTGTTTGAGCTAAAAATTATATATTTAAAATAAAATTTCAATGTAATTGAGGTAACCGATCAGGTAGGCCTAACACACGGGTTATGCAAATATAATTCACATAACCGAACAAATTGGTTACCTAGGTAAAAATCACATGAACCGACTTCGTTTACCTCAGATTTCGAAATATTGTCTCCTGACAATGGAGAAATGTATGGTATTAGTTGTCTTTGGAAGTGATTCAACTATGTTTACAATTGACATTAGCATTGAAAGTGACAGGGTTGTTTTTGTGTATTAATCTGTTGTTTTTATTAAAGTTGTCCCTGAATGTGTTAAATGTGCATGTACTCTTAGGTAGATCTGAACTTGTGACCTATATCTTAAAACCATCACGTACTAATCTGTAACCAGCCTTGAAGTAGTTGTCTTTTCAAGGTCATAAACAGAACTAAATGCTTGTAAAAATGTTCATGTTTAAAGCAAAACATACTGTAAACAGAACATGCACTGTCATCATGTATTTAAAAATAAACTTTAGCCCACAGTGAAAAAAGACAAAAATGTTTTTATATTTAAAAAAAACTACATCTTTAGACTAAAATATAGTAAAAATGAAATTATGACAGAAAAACTAATGTTAAAACAATGTTTTATTGTGTGAAAGATCATTTTGTTTGTGAATAGCTCGCACATGTCTAATCTTATGTACCCTATTTTTTTGTTTATGCAACATCATTTACAAAGACCGGCCTCCGTGGCACAGTGGTTAAGCTGTCAGTCTCACGGCTGGTAGGTTCTGGGATCTAATCTCGGTCGACACAAACATTCAGTGGTAGATGTATCCAAGGCCGTGGTATGTGCTGTCCTTTTGTGAGAAAGAACATGTAAATGATCCCTTGCTGCTAATCAGAAAGAGTCGCCTCCATGGTGGTAGCAGGTTTCCTGTAAAGACCATGAGTCACAGAATACCAATGTAAGACACCTCAACCACTGGATAAAAAATGTGCTGGGGTGACATTAAAGAATCCTTTCCTTTCATTTACAAGGATTCATATCTTATAAATGGGTTATCTAAATTTTTGTTTTGCATCACTTATTTAAAGATTACAGTTTTTCATTGCTGGTAGACCTGTGAATGGCATCATCATCATGTTTTGAGCCTTGAATCCAGGCTCTAAAAGGTTTATAAGCAGGAAACCTGAAGGTTTTCTTGTGTACAGTTCAACTCAAGGTGATCAAAATGTCTTAGGTCTTAGAATTACTTCCACTCTGTGAGTTTGATGGCAATCTGATTGCATGATTACTACAACTAATCAAAAAGCCAATGATCCATGTTGTCATATCTCTGAGAAACATACATTGCTTGTAATCATCTCATACAACTTGCACTCTATAATGGTCTTTACATGCATATCATTATCAATCTCTTGCCTTCGTGACAGACTATTTATTTCTTTTTAATAGTTAATTCTGAGCAGATATCAATGTCAAAATTAGTGTTTGCACTACTCCACAACCATATTCAGCTGGGAAATAGAATCAGCAAAAAACAAATGAAACAAAACTGGTTAAGAATAGAACATCTTTTATTATACCTAGTACTAGTAGTGGCAGACGTGCACCATTAGAAACAGTTTATTGGATTTCAATCAATAACAAAAATATCAAACTACACGAATGGGTTTTCCGTATTAATTGTAACAAGGAAGGAATTATATTTGCCTAAAGGAAGCTGTAATTGTGATCCTGGATGTAAATAGATGAGATTTTTTTATTGATTTCTCTCAAGATTGAGCTCTTTTCCATTTTCAGTGTGCTCAGTAAAAAAAGGTTACTTCTCTTTGTAGATAAACATGATAATAATGCAACATTTAATTGGCACCTGTTTAATAATGTACCAATACATACATTAATAGCTCGTGTGTCAGTTTACAAACATAAGTACTGCCATGTACATAAAATTTTATCACCAGTATATCCAACTTCTGTGCATAGCTCAAACTGTAGCGTGTCTGCCTGTGAAGCACTTGGTCATCAGATCAATTCTTCTCAGTGGACCCATTTGCAGTTTGGGCTATTTTTCGTTCCAACCAGTGGTCCACAACTGGTTCATCAAAGGCTGTAGTATGTGCTGTCCTGTGGGACTGTACATATAAAAGACCCATTGCTACTTATCAGAAAGTATAGCCATGTGTCTGCATTGGTTTTCCTCTAAATAAATATGTCAGAATGACCATATGAATGACATCCAATAGCCGATGGTAAGATAAAAATCAATGTGCTCTAGAGGCATCGTTAAATAAAACAAACTTTACTTTTTTTTTTGGCATAGACTAACAAACATATAGATAAAATATCGAGATACATAAAAATAAAAAACCAATAATTAAAGAAAACATCATTACCTTTCTAAATACAAACAGTATATTAACAGTAATTAATCTGCTAAAGAATTTGTTATTGGTAACAGGCCACATTACCTTTATACTAATTATAGATAGATAGATAGATAGATAGATAGATATTTTCTTTGATTTATCACCAATAATGCCATACAAAATGTTTGGGTAGGAGCTTGGTTCTGGTGGGTAGATTATTGCCTAATGATAATTAATATCTAGTTTACACTTACAGCATGACACACACAGACGACCTTTCTGTCCTGAGCTGAGAACTGTGTTTTTATTGACTGAACAACCCCCTCCCTGACCCGCTTGCTGCAGTCCGCTTGCAGACAAGGCCATACACAATGTGAAGGTCACCAGATATTCATTGAATCTCTCAGCTCCACAAAAGTGCATACAGTAAACATTACTATTTTCTGGTAGAAATCTTCCACATCGTAAATAGCCATCTTAATGTTGTCAAAGTGATCTTTAGTATAATATTACCTGTATTTTAACAGCCGCCTTACTGTAGAGACCATCTTTCAGTTCTACTAAACTCATTTTTAGTCTTAATTTAAAATTACCATTTAAAACCCACCTGTTTTAAAGAATCGTGTAATTTTCCCCAAAAAACATTTCATATGCTGTACCTTGTTTAAAGCAACCACCTGTCCAAGTGATCTTCTCTACCAAATAATCAGTTTAGTATATGACCTGTTCAAAGCAACCACCTGTCCAAGTGATCTTCTCTACCAAATAATCAGTTTAGTATAAGACTTGTTTAAAGCAACCACCTGTCCAAATGATCTTCTCTACCAAATAATCAGTTTACTATGACCTGTTTAAAGCAACCACCTGTCCAAATGAACTTCTCTACCAAATAATCAGTTTAGTATATGACTTGTTTAAAGCAACCACCTGTCCAATTGATCTTCTCTACCAAATAATCAGTTTAGTATATGACTTGTTTAAATCAACCACCTGTCCAAGTGATCTTCTCTACCAAATAATCAGTTTAGTATATGACCTGTTTAAAGCAACCAACTGTCCAAGTAATTTTTTTTGTTGTCCTCTAAAAAGTTGGGTGAGGGGGCATAGCTCCTTGCCCTCCCTCCCTCCCCTGGCTATGTCATTAATCAAAACATTTTTGTGAAAACACTGAAGTAGTTCCTATCCTTTTATTTACCTTGACATCTAGCATGCACTGAAGAAGAACTGTACTCTAAATACAGTGAACTTTACAAACTGGATACCGAGTGCTTGTTAAATTACACTGGATTAGAGAGAATTGTTTTCATGAAATATATCTGGTTTTGATTTCTAGATATGATGTGAAGTTTCATAAATAAATCTAGAAACTACTGGTTTGTTAAAACAACATGTATAGATTTCTAGATATAAATGACCAGTTACATCAATAGATTAATAGTTAGATAAATATTTTAATAGTTAGATAAATAGATTAATAGTTAGATAAATAGATTAATAGTTACATAAATTCATTAATAGACAGTTGTAATGTAGTAGAAATGTTGGAATATTTTTAAGTGGAAGTGTCAATTCTAAACATTGTAAAATAGTTTGGCTATAAATATTTCACCTTTTCCCACTTTTGCACCCTTGCTAAAGTGCAAAATGTTTATTTGCACTCTTCACTGTGAGTCATTAACACCAAACTTCTCCGTCCATTGTTTGTTTTCAAATAGTGACACATTTTTAAAGTTCAAGATATTTCATACTTTTGATACCAAAATATTCTATTAATGAGTTATTTTGTTTGATTTCAGCGATTCAGCCCAATTTGGACAGTTGCGTGTTTGTGAGGGTGAATGAAGATGCTGTAGAGGTGCTAGTATATTCTATTAATGAGCTATTTTGTTTGATTTCAGCGATTCAGCCCAATTTGGACAGTTACGTGTTTGTGAGGGTGAATGAAGATGCTGAAGGGATGCTAGTATATTCTATTAATGAGTTATTTTGTTTGATTTCAGCGATTCAGCCCAATTTGAACAGTTACGTGTTTGTGAGGGTGAATGAAGATGCTGAAGGGGTGCTAGTAGAAGAAGAGACGCTAGACACTGGGTACGTTTTCATTCATGTTCACTGTTCAGTCAGTTGAGCGGGATATAGCTCAAACGGTAGCATGTCCGCCTGTGAACCAGTCGGTCATCAGATCGATCCTTCTAAGATCCTTCTAAGTTCCAGCTGGTTCATCAAAGGCCATGGTACGTGCTGTCCTGTTTGTGGGAAAGTGCATATAAAAGATAACTTGCTGCTTATCGAAAAGAGTAGCCTTAGTGGCAGTAGTGTGTTTCCTCTAAATACATGTCAGAATGACCATATGATTGATGTCAAATAGCCGATGATAAGATAAAAATCAATGTACTGTATGTGTTAAATAAAACAAACTTTACTTTTTTTGTTCTGTCAGTTCTTGTTACATTATATTGAAGCATTACATTAATTCTTCTTATTTCACTGAGTTCACAAGATCACATTTTGTTATTTTCTCTTCTGCTCAGGCTGTTGATATGACGTATTTCTAAAAGATGTCTGCCACCATTCTGGATGCCTACTTTTTTAAAACTAAATTTCCCTGGGGGTCAGTAATTTTTAAGATCCACTGCCTGTATCCCCCACCTCCCCAAAACCCTGCATAGATAACTAGTTCAAGTTTTTAAAGAACTAGCGACTTTCTGACATATTTGTTGAACAATGAACATTTTGAAGACAAGTACATTTGTACATTGAACCTGTGCTAAATAATAGAATGGTTGTGTTGCAATATTTTCTTTGTTTCTGACTCAGTTCTTGGAAAGCTGTAAACTGGGGCACTTGTGACAGGATCTTTGGAAAACAAGTTCTTAGTTTAAAATCATAAATCATAGGCTGTTCATTGTTTGCTGGGTGTCTTTGACAACACATTCCATTCTGTCATAATTAGCATAGGTTGACACTTGACAGGTGATCATGCCACGGAGTGCTATGTTAAACCAATATGTCTTTCTTTCTAAAATACGTTTGCTGAATTACGGTTTTTCAATCATTTTCGAGTTCACAGAACGATCATTGAGTTGTATAATAAAATTCTTTAGAACACACCTAGACATGCAAGCCTGGAAATAAGTGGCTGGTCAAGGACATTGACCAGTACAAATTTGCTATTTTGAGAGATTTGACAGTCACAAAATTAATTGTGTCTGTCATTTTGTCCGACACTCATGTTTTAACTTTTAGTAAAAGTAGCATTTCTGTATAAAGTCAGCTTCATGCAAGTTGTGTCTGTTGAATAAATTTGTGAAGAATTAAATAATAAAAAGCATATTCCATAAAAACTAAATTGTGTATTCTGTTTAAATTGTTCATATTAAATTGTGTGTCAGGAACATTTTCTTTAATATCCAGCACAAATTGACTGATGCTGGACATTATGACCAGGTGAATTGAACTAATTATTTCCAGGTCTGACATGTATGAAACATATTCATGTATTAACATCACAGTGTAGTCCTTACTCTTCAGAAAACTGCGCATGCACACACATACGAGAGCATTTCACTTGAACGAAAACATGATTTGTCTCAACATATTTAATTAAAATTGTTTAATATGAAGTAAAGAATGATTGATTATTGTTAAAGCAAATGGAGCAAAGACAACTAAATATAATTTACAAAAACATCATTAAAAAACTATTAAATACCATTAATTCATAAATTGTTTGACAAAATTTCATTTGAAATTGTAAAATAACTATGTTTTATCTTTTGTTTGAACATAAAATGGCTGTTATTGTAAATTACTTTTTCATCTGGGTTTTTTCACCTGCAAACCTGAATGCCAAGAATAGGTTGCAACATTGTTAAGTTTAGGAAAGTTTTGACTTTATAATCTATGACATTCCAGGTTTGTAAAACATTGTGTGACATTGGTATCTTTATAATAATTATACTACATTGATTAAACTCTTTTTCAATATCCCTAAACAAAATGCAAAATGTTTTTGAAAGATTTCCTGATTTTCAGATTTTATTAATTAACTTTTATATGAATTGTATATATTATTATTAGTTACATTCCAAATGTGTACATGTGTTACAATTCTGTTGATAGACATTTGTATTTTGTAGAGTTACAGGATGTAAGAACAAATAGGTCATAATGACCCCACATTTTGTATACATGTTAAAAACATTGTGTCATTATATACACTTAATGTATAAGCCATTCAGATCATTTTGGTGATGGTATGAGTTTTATGGAGTTGAATGTTAGCACATGTATTGCATTGTAACTAACAAGAAACAGGGCTTGGTGACCTTATGCTTTCCATATGTCTAAAACATTGCCCTGTCGTTGAACACAAAATATTTTTTTCATATATATATACAGAACAATTACATTTTGAAAAATTTGTCCGCAAATTAGTTTTATAAATTAACACATAATTGGTAACCGAGATTTAGAACATGGAAACCCAATATTTTCATATGTCAGAAACATTCCATATTGGCAGCATTCACACATACATATTGGTCTACAGTAATTTCTGTAGGTGTATATGGTTGAGATGTGAGTGGGTGGGTGGGTCTTAAATAAATACTATGCAAAGCATGTATATTGTCA
The DNA here is from genome assembly GCA_032355785.1 of Symmetromphalus regularis. NCBI lineage: Eukaryota > Metazoa > Mollusca > Gastropoda > Neomphalida > Neomphalidae > Symmetromphalus > Symmetromphalus regularis. The sequence goes on along the minus strand of JAULBS010058702.1, from coordinate 9,761 downwards.
TTTTTCTATTAATTATGGAATCATTTTGTTACTGGTAACTCTAAAGAAAAAAGGGCTGTGTGACCCTCTATTAAAGTGAAATGTCTGAAACATTGCCGTGTCAGCAGACTGGTACCTGTGTATTAGTGGCTGTACGCATGTCCAACAAATTACAAAACTAATGCATTCAGGAAGCTGGTAACAAATTAGTGTCACATGGTGCGTACTCGAGTAGTAATAATGCCATTCTATTAATATTAAAAAGCAGGAATGTGGTCAGCTGTTAATACTTGAAAAAATAAGACCAGTCATTCACCTTTTCATTGTGATTTCTCTCTAATACAGTGCCAACAGTTTACACAGTGAAGTCTGCCATATTGGTATCTTGCTAACATTTACCTTTTCATTGTGATTTCTCTATAATACACTGTCAACAGTTTACACAGTGAAGTCTGCCATATTGGTATCTTGCTAACATTTACCTTTTCATTGTGATTTCTCTCTAATACACTGTCAACAGTTTACACAGTGAAGTCTGCCATATTGGTATCTTGCTAACATTTACCTTTTCATTGTGATT
>JAULBS010058637.1:0-20703 GCA_032355785.1 Symmetromphalus regularis | reverse complement strand
TCACATACATGTATTAAAACTTTAGTAACATGCATATAGTTTAAAACAGTTTCACATACATGTATTAAAACTTTAGTAACATGCATATAGTTTAAAACAGTTTCACATACATGTATTAAAACTTTAGTTTGCACTGGATGCTCTTTGGATTTGAAATGGCACATTGAATTTGGAATTGAAGCTTTTTCTAATGTTTGGAGAATTAATTTAGATTTAGAGTGTGATGATAACAAATTAGTGAAATGTTTTTGATGGAATAGAGAATAGACAAGCTTTGATATTAGTATTTATTGTAGTATATATTTAGACACAGATTAGACATAAATTATATATTTTGATATTGGTAGATATTTTTAGATCTGAGCATCTAACGTGAGATTTGTTGGAAACAACTCCCTGAATGTGACTGTTTCTTAGTGTTGCTCTGTCTGTAGGTGTTCACTACTGTTAATTAATTGTGCATGTCTTCACTGGGTTTGCTGTGATCTATTAACACGAGGGCAGTTTGGTTGTAAGTCTGTCATCTCACACTGATACTGCAAATAGAAGATTGTTCATAATTGATGAACGCTAATTAACTTTACTTTCTTCAACATTTCATTGTATACTTGTTACCTAAATGAGGTTCATACAAACCACTATGTGAACCCCAATACCTGATATTTATTTTTGTGTGCTGGGGGTGGGTGGGTGGGTGTCATTAAACAAACAAAGGGTTCCTATAAGTTGTAGAAATCCTGGTAAGTCCTGCAGATTACAAATATCATTTCCCAGATCTAGAAAGTCATGAAAATGATCTTGCTACAATTTCATATAGTTTGAAAAAAAATCTTTTTAATGCTAAAATAATAATAACAAAAAAATGGGAAATTGATTTTAAATAAAACATTCATCATAATTTACACGTATATCATTAGAAAAAAGCAATAGTCATGCTTTATGTTTTGTAATATTTTAAGATTACATGGAGAATTAAAAGAAAATCCTTTGAAAATGTTAACAGAAGTCATGTGTGATAACAAAATGTATGAAGAGGATGTTGATATTAAACAACTTAACAGAATTTGTGTCTTACATTAGTCAGTCAGTCCAATATATTTATAAAGAAAAACTCTGCAATCCACCAGTCTGTATAAACCAGCCATTTTGTCTGTCCTTTATAATTCAGTTTAGTCAGCGACTTTATTTCACGTCTAGATTCCGATTACTCAGAGTTGAGTATTATTTATAAAAAGTGAAAACAGTAAAGTACTTGGATTACAGTTACATATGCTTTCAGAACACAGGAACATGAGGCTTTTATGAAAATATCTTGGGCGAACGTTGATCTTTGTCTTGCGTGAGAGTTGAAGACCGAATACCACTTAGTGCTGTTGCACCTCGACGCAGGTATAAGGTCACACTGTCTCGTGGTATTCAAGTCGTATTTGTGTTAATGCAATACCACCAGTGTTATCCCTTGCAGGTGGTTCGTGTTCACCCAGTGTGTTCATCATACTGCAGTAACCGGAATTGTTTTTTCACCTGAGCCTTCACATGGAAAATCCTGTATTTGTTGCCAAAAATATTTTCGTTATTTTTGTTTCATATAATTAGGAATTAATGCAAAAGATTATATTTCAGTAATTAAAGCTGAGTGTTAAGTTTATCGAGTAACAAAACATCAGTATAAAATTTCTAATTTTTTTCCCATTATACTTGGTTATTTTTAGTTAATTTCAGATAAAATAATTTTACAACATAGTTTATTAATCTTTATGGTTTCATCTTGTTTTTATGATTAAAAAAAACTCTTAAAGTTACTGAAATTAACTCTTTGCAGATCAGTATTGTTCACATTAATAGACTCTAATGCATTGTGCTAACCCAATAGCTGTTACTTATTTTGTTTGCTGGGACGGTGGGGGAGGGGTGGGTTGGGTGTGTGTCACCAGTGTGTTCACATCTCCATTATTTCAAATAATCTCCTTTATTTCATGATTCTGCTAGATCTCTTTTGTTTCCTCCTTTTTTTTTTTTTTACATATCTCCATTTTTGGAAAATAGGAGATTGTCTGCATTTTTATTGGCTTATTTCCTCACAATTGAGTATGTAATTGTATTCAAGTGACTTTTATATTTTCAGATTGATCTCCTTCTGCAATAAAACACTGGTTTATAAGGGTGTATTGTCTATTTTCCCATTCATGTCTGTATTATAAGTCACTTACTTTTTTATAGTGATAGGCATTAGGGCAACACAATGATTGACATGCAGTTTCAATCCCGTTTACTTTGTAATGGTTTTCATTGATAGGTGTAGACTTTGTCATTGCAGATGGCTTGGTATCTTACTCAAAGACATTGGATGGAGGTGATCAGCTTATGCAGCCTAAGGTGTTTGTGTTTGACGAGGAGAGTATAAGTGATGGTGCTCCGTCTCCTCCACAAGATGACTTCAGCAGCCTGTCAGACATCAGTAGTCCTAGCTCCATCCCACCAGCTCCAGAACTGACATTACCCATCCAGAGAAGTCCACCAGCACCGGCCATCATCACCAAGAGTGCTTCCACCGGTCTTCTGAACTCACATTCTTCCAGCTCGCCCAAAAACAGCTCCTGCAGTGGGAATAACAATAACAATAAGTCAAAACCAAAGAAATCGAAACCCAAGACTGCACCTAAAGCTAAAGTGATAAAATTCCATGAGTATAAGGGTCCACCTAGCGTTGCCAAGAGTCAGGCGAGCACGACGGCTGTTCCCAGCAGTACTGTGATGACCAATAGTGTAAGCAGCAGCAGTACTAGCATTAGCACTAACACTAACCCCACTGAGAGCAACAACAATGAGACACCGTATCACATTCTGCTTCAGCAGCAGCAGATGTTTCTGCAGTGGCAGCTGGAGTTTCAACAGAAAAACATGCCATTCCTATTAGCCCAGCAGAAGCTTGGTCCTGACGGGCAGCCAATACCAGGGCAGACACTGCCAGGGATACCTGGTCTGCCTGCTCAAAGTATTGCAACCAACGTTGTTGTTCCAGCACCTCTGATAACATCTGCATTAGTGCCGTCAACTCGGACATCGGTTATGCCCACTTCAAGTGTTATTCAGACCTCATCACAGACTCAGGGGTCAGTTCCTCAGGAAGGACACTCCTCACAGACTATGCAGCACACTGTGCAGCCGCAGCAGACACATAAGATAAACCAGACAACAAACAATTCTATTCATCCTAAACTGACGGGCAATCTTGAAGACTTGAAAGTAGCCGATCTAAAGGCAGAGTTGAAAAAACGTGGATTGCCAGTGTCTGGTCCCAAGCCTCAACTGATTGAGAGACTTAAACCTTACACTGAAACTATTGTGTCATCTGCTTCCACAACACCTCCACCTGCTCCGGCTCACATGCATCAAGATACATCATCCAAATCTCTAGTTCCAGTGTCACTGTCTGGATCTATGTCTATTTTAGATGCCAACATGGTTTCGCCACCTTCATTTCAACCCCTGGGTTCTGTTGTTAAAATTAAAGAGGAACCAGTATCTAATGCATCACCTCCAACGTCTCCTCCCCTGATTGAAAGTGTTATTCCCATGTCTCCAGAGATTATGGACAGTCAAAATGCATCTGTTATTAGATTAAAGAATCAGCTGAACACAAGTCTTAGTTCAATACCAATGTCTGTGGATTCATCAAGACCACCATCAGTGGCACCTAATGAAATGACTCCCATGGATGTCGACCAGACCATGGAGATGAAGCCAAACATTAGCATCATAACCACACCTAACATCAGCACAGGAATTCACACCATTTCACCAACAGTTCAGCAACAGATTCAGCAAAATCAGCTGCAGCAGCAGAAACTGCAAAAGACACAGCTTCAGCAACTGCAGCGGATACAGCAGCAGCAGCAGCTTTTTATTCAAAATGCAACAACCTTAGCCACAACTACTACAGCGTCTACTAGTGTGCCTCAGGTCAGCTCAGTTGACTTGTTACAGCAGCAGCAGAAACACATTGAGGAGCTGCACAGACAGTTGCAGGAGTCCCAAATGAAGCTGAAGCTCCAGGCACTGCACCAGCAGCAGCTACAGCAGCAGAACCAAGTGTTGCTGCAGCAGACGGTTGTGAAAGCTCCAGCAGCACCTACAACAGCACCGTTGATGAACACAATTCAGATCAGCTTGTCAGGTGATAGGAAACAGCATATACCAGATTCGGTTAAGTCTATACAGATTCCCACTCAGTTGCTGCAGACAACGCAGGCTTTCCAGGCAATGTCTCAAAGCATCCCGGCTGTTATTGTCACAGGCAATGTGGACAAGGTTAATCAGGTGAACTCCAGTTTGAATAACATATTGAAGTCGGCAACACTCCACGAAAGTCTTAATCGTGGAAAGTCAAATGCAGTCTTTGGGACGGAGAACGTACATCCATTTATTTTCACATCTACCAGCACTACAACACCCGTGACAACGTCAATGCTGCTGAATGGCATTACGACTACAAGGTAACAGTTTATTATTTAATGCATGTCCATATGTATGATGCTATATAACATTTTAGTTATAGGAAAACACAACCTTTGAAATTTTGGTAAATTTATGACGGCACTTACTAGAAGTGTGCAGTATTACCGGTATACCGAAATACTGGTATTTTTTCTGCCGTGGTACATACCCAGTACTTTGTGTGCTGTACCGGTATTCTTCGGGACTTTCCATTGACATTATCTTTACAGAAACTCCCGAGTCATCAAACTAAATACATAAATGTGAAACATTATTTAAAAAGCAAAATAGTAAGTGTCTAATGTTAATACTGTATTCCGTTAAGCAGGGTTTTAAAAAAAATTATGGATTTTCCTAAAGTATCGAACATCTCACCATCAAAACGTTGTCACTGACAAAACAAATATGGCGGATGATTTTGTTAGTGTTTGCAACAAGCATGCAAAATGCATTGTCTAGGCACATTTTGGTTTGAATTTTTTTTAAAGTGACAGTTCAAGTGAAAAAAAAAACATTCTGTGTTCCATACATGTAATAGCATTATAAAATGTGTATTTTAAAAAGGTGGAGGGACATAAAATTTGACAACACATATAGAAAGACACCATCCATTGTTATTCATAAAACATATACCGGTAATGCAGTGTACTATGGTACATACTGCAGTATGTTTTAAAAACCGTGTTATACCGTTGTCCTTTTGTTTTTCGTGCACCCAACCGTATCACTTCAATTATAGAAATGTTTTGCTATTACATTGTGACAGCAGTTTCGAGAAAATTATCATACTACATGTACATTATATATCTATATTGTTGTGTGATGACAAGAAAATGCAAATGCAAACCATTTACACAGCAATTTTTAGTTCAGCATTTTCATCAATTAAGTTTAAATTAAATTTGAAATCATTTACAAAACATGAAAATCTCACAAAATATCAATGGTACTATATAAGCCAAGCATCATTTTATGATTAACTTTTATATTTGAGTTTACATGTACATCTGTTGCACTAAGAAATTCATGCCAAAATGTTCCAAGTCACTAAGAAAAAGGGAAAAAACTAGAAAGAAAGTCGTCAAAAGTTGATTTATATTAATGGTGGAAAGTCAATGTCTGAGCAGGTTTTTTTTGTTATCCCTGACAAGAGGATAATTGCTTCCATTAGTTAAATTAGCAGGTAAATAAAATAGTTACTGATAACCCACAACAGTTAGTATGGCAGTTTGTGATATGTGCTATAATTTCTGGGAAGTTCATACTGTAACCCAGAAAATGTTTCCAGTATGGGGGTTTTGTGGATCACAAAGATTTAACTTTGCAGATCATATCTACTTGTACTGATTGCAAAATTAAATGATCATCGAAATTTTCTCAGGCTTTAAAATGCCATACTACTAATGAAAAAGACTATCTGCATTATAATAGTTCTTATGTGGATATTAATGTTATGTTTTTTTACAGACCTCTCTCTCCCTAATTCTTACCAGCTATGTGGATATTAATGTTATTGTTTGTTTACAGACCTCCCTCTCTGCCCTGTTCTTACGTGGATGTTGATGTTATTTTTGGTTTACAGAACTCCCTCTCTGCCCTGTCCTTACATGGATGTTAATGTTATTTTTGGTTTACAGAACTCACTTTCTGCACTGTTCTTACGTGGATATTAATGTTATTTTTGATTTACAGAACTCCCTCTCTGCCCTGTTTTTATGTAGATATTGATGTTATTTTTGGTTTACAGACCTCACTCTCTGCCCTGTTCTTACATGGATGTTAATGTTATTTTTGATTTACAGAACTCTCTCTGCCCTGTTTTTAAGTAGATGTTGATGTTATTTTTAGTTTACAGAACTCACTCTCTGCCTTGTTCTTCCGTGGATGTTAATGTTATTTTTGGTTTACAGAACTCCCTCTCTGCCCTGTTCTTACATGGATGTTAGTGTTATTTTTAGTTTACAGAACTCCCTCTCTGCCCTGTTCTTACGTGGATGTTATTTTTGGTTTACAGACCTCCCTCTCTGCCCTGTCCTTACGTGGATGAATGTTATTTTTAGTTTACAGACCTCACTCTTTGCCCTGCTTACGTAGATATTAATGTTCTGTTTGTTTACAGAACTCTCTCTCTCTCTCCCTAATTCTTATGTGAATATTAATGTTATGTTTGTTTACAGACCACCCTCTCTGCCCAGTTCTCCAGTAGATGGACAGAAAGTACTGACGAGAAGTTCTTCGAGTCCATTCTTCAACCTTCCTATGAGAGAGCCTCCAAAGTATGATGATGCTATTAGAAGCAAAGTGCAACAAAAAGTAAGACGAGTGGAAAAATGTAGTCTTTAGTTGGTTACTTAGGGTTTTAATTTAACAAATCAATTCCAACATTTGCCGCCATCCCCCATAAAGAACTATTACATTTGCTATTATGCCTTTTGATCTCTTCCTCGGATCCTGAGGTAGTTATTTCAATCTCCCATCCCCTCCCAAACAGTGATATAAACAGGCATGGAAGGTTGAAGTTGTCTTGTACTATTCCCATAATGGTTAAACCCATTTTATTCTAATTTTTATTTTGTAGTAGGACCTTCCACTTCAGTGTCTCTTGACAGTATGTCATACTTTGGTTGACAAGTATATTTGGGAGTGGTAGTCATTTTGATTCTACCCACATCTCATTACTAATTCTTTTTTAAATTAAAACATTTTTTTTTTTTCCTACTACATATTGGGTTTTTTAATTATGTTTTTATTTATGTATATATTTTTAACAATATACATATTTGTTAGTTTATTATATAATTGTTATATTTCATCATTATATTGTAAATAGTTGTAACATTGTAAATTTCTCTTCACACTGATTTATTTTTAAATATTATAGACCATAGTAGATCCCCCTGATATCAATTATTTAATTTTTGTGTTGGTCAGTTGCTAAACAAGTATTCCTGTACTTCGTCATTGTAACAGTTTTATTATTGAAAGAACTTCACAGTTGGTTAGTTCAACTACTATTTTTATTATTGACAGAACTTTAGCTACTATTTTTCCAAGAGGATTACATAATTCCAGGATAAAACTTTTTCAGATTTATCCTGAATTACAAAATTCCAGGTTTCTAGCAATATTTCCACTTCTAAAAATGCAGTAAAATAAATTTTAAAAATAATAATAAAAACGTGCATGTCGTTATAGTATACTTTTGTTTTCACCCTGCACCTTCCAGAAATTTTGGGCAAACCCTCTTCATTTTTGTACATTTAAATTTTATGAAAATTATGTTTTTTGTCTATTGTTTGAAGAGACTAACAACCTCATTATCTTGAATATTTATATTTTTAATCACTAATGAATTCATTCACAGTATACAAGGAAACTTTTAAATCTTCACTGTTGCTACGTAACCATATTAAGTCTTTTCACAGTGAGTATAACGTAGATTTAGTTGTTAATAGAACAAGTTTCTGACCGTCTTTTACCATATTTTATGTTTAGACTAGCCCGGTTATGTTTAGAAATAACCAGCGGACCAACAACAGCTCCAGTCCGTCCCCAGATCCGACTACTGTGAACCACAAGAGTCCAATGATGGACGATGTTCTCGAGATACTCATCAGACATGGCGGTAACATTCGATTTTTATTTACATCCAAATGATCATCATATATGAGTTTTATTACCCCAGTAGGCACTAATAATCCAGTACAGATTTGTTGTTGTTTTCCCACTGAGAAAATATTTGGCATGGTTTAACAGGGCATTTCATTGGGCTGCTCTGTCCGTTATGACCAATAATTTTGTAAAAGTGCAAATGGCGTCACTAAAATTAGGTAAAGTACAACGTAATGTGATTCATAGTGTTATAGGATAGGATTTCTCTAAAATGGCAGGTAATTAAACATTTTAAATAGTAGAATGATTAAAATTGTCTGGAGTAATAAACAGAATATTAAACTCGTTACAATTTATGATCAAATTTATGTCCCTCATGAAAGTTTGTGACAAAGAAAAATTATTTCACTCAGGACACATATTTGATCATTAATGGCAACTCATTTAATAACCTGTTATATATTTGATAGTAATTAATGTCATTTACCTGCTTGAAAAGAAATGGTCGGCTACAGACATTGTCAGGTATAAATTTATGTCATTTACCTGCTTGAAAAGAAGTGGTTGGCTACAGACATTGTCTGGTATACATTTATGACATTTACCTTTTTGAAAAGAAGTGGTCGGTTACAGACATTGTCCACTATAAATTTATCATTTTTGGACGGTCAAGAAATTAACTTTTTAGGTTATTTTGTCTGACACTTACGGTTTTTAACTTTTAAGTGTAATCAACAATTCTGTCTAAAAGTGACTCATTACAGCTTTAGTATATTGTTGAAATTAGACTAAGTTAAATAATAATACTTTGGATATTTGCCCCTTCGTCAGAGTGCCAATGAATTGTTTGAAAGGAACATTTTCTCTAATGTCTGGTACAAATTGATTGATATCAGAGATTTTCACTTGCAGTGTAAAAATAATTAGTCACACCTGCACATACATGTATGTTACTACTTGCTGAATTTGCACCATTTCAAAATTAGTAGGTCTTTGTTCGTTGTTGTTTTTTGAGATCTCCTAAACTCAGTGAGATGTTTGTATTTTCAGATATTTAAAATGCTTAATAAATTTATAGTGTTTCAGGACAAAATACATTGTGGTATGTAATTTTTAAGTTTAAAGAAACCTTATTTCTTGTGTTTGACACAGTCATTACTTACTTACAGAAGATAAAAATATTCTAGTGTCCCATACTTATTTGAGAAACTGGCAAAAGTAATTGAAATCAAAAATCATTTCATCAAGCCACTAAATTGAAATCATTCTACTTTCTATTACAGAACTTCCCCCCAGTGCTGCCGATGAACCATTGCCTACTCCTAAAACGACCGAACCCATGGTGATCCCGGCAGTATCCTCCATGTGTCAGAGTGTCTCAGCTCCGAACCATCACATTGATGTGACCCTGGCACAATCTGTCGTAACCCTTGCAAACAATCTGACCACCTCTTCCTCCTCCTCCTCCCACATGAATAATAAGAAGGATAGCTTGGCTCCTTTCACTGTATCTGCTCCTGGGGGTGATCCTTCCAATTCAGATTTATTTGATCTCACGGAAATGTTGTCGTCTGGGACCGACCTGGGCACAATGGACTGGAGTTCCGACGCAGCAATTTCTGGACTTGATCTTTCAGACCCCGCCACAACGATTTCCTTCGACACCAAGGTTAGTGACTATGACAATAAGTGTCTGTTGAATGTTCCCACAAGTTCATTTAGTGCTCAGAACTTCGGAGGCAGCACCCATGGGTCGGAACCGGATCTGGCGTCGTTAGGTTTATCAGAATGTGATACAAACAACAGCATGCAGATCGACGTTTCCGACTGGCTGGATGTGATTATGCCAAGCACTGGACTTACACCACTCAGTACAAATGCACCAGTATCCTTCTCATCGGATCCCATATTAACGCCAAAGACTCAACAAGAGGTGTTAGATCTTTTCAATTTTGATGAGTCTGATTTTAACACCCCTTCGGACCCTACAGGGGGCTTAAACTGGGAAAGCCTAACTGAACCAAGTGCAAGCTCAAGTTAGAAACGGCATGTTGTTTGTCTGTTTGTCGTGGGTGTGTTAATATTCATTGATTGGCTCCCAGATGACCAGATGAGCCTTCTATTGGACCAAAGTGCCTATCAAGGAGCCAAGTGGACCAATCAGAGACATGGATTGGCAAAGGACTAAATGAAAACTTATTGATAATGAGGCAGACAGACATTTAGTTAATAACTAATTATGGTGGTGCTTCATGTTAAAACAGGTACAAAACAGTTTGTGTGGATCGGTCATCAAATCAGTTGTGATATCAAGAGCTATGTGCCAGCAATTAATGTAGATTGGTGTCAGCCAATAAAAATTGTGGTACATGTTACTGAATGACATGCCGTGAATGGTGTAGACCAGCCACTGAGTGGTCATGTGATCGAATCATGCAAGGAACAGTATGAACTGATTATTGGCTGGCAATATGTTATCCAGCCTCATGCTTCGAAATATGTGGACCATTCATTGGGTGGCTATGGTATATATTCATATGCATGAAAAGGTGTGGACCAATAATTGGCTGGCCTTCTGTTATAAGATCATGTGATTGAATGTGTAGACCAATCACTGACTGGTTATGTTATTCAGTCACGCCCATCAAACTGTGTGAACCAATCAGTGGCTGGCTGCATGTTGTCAAGAAACATGATTGGAATGTGTGAACCAATCATTGGCTGGCATTGTACTGTCAGATCACATGATTGGAATGTGTAAACCAATCATTGGCTGGCATTGTACTGTCAGGTCACATGATTGGAATGTGTGAACCAATCATTGGCTGGCTACATGTTATGTGGTCACATGATTGGAATGTGTGAACCAATCATTGGCTGGCTATGAGAATTGAACTGAAAAGTCACATAGACTCACATTGACTGATGGTTTTACGTATGTGATAAGAACAGTTGAGACATTCTGGCACAGACCAGAACAATTGCCTTAAAGCGAAGTCACTGAATGGATGACATCCACAGGTTGCTAGTTAAAGTTTAGAGTTTCTGTTTGTCATATTAACATTGTGTATATGTGTCATGATTTTCATAGCATATATAGTGTGTTCCCTTTTTTCACTTTGATTTACATTCGTGGCAGTTTGAAGCGCTGTTTCTTGGGTCCATTAAAACGGAATGAAATATTTAAAATATTTTTGTATCTATCTGCTGTAGACTAGAATAATTTAATCTTCTTATCATACATGGGTTGTCGGGTCTTGAATTGGGACTTGGTTTCAGGGTGTTTTCTTCAGTTGGTTTTGATAGATTATTCTCCTGTTTTGAATCACAGTAAAATAAAAGAGGAATGAATCTTTGAAACTATAAATAAATTTGTTTTCGAAAATTCTGTACTAAATAAATAATAAGTTCTAAACAGATATGAAAAACTTAGCTCATATATATATCTTTTTTAATTCTCTGTGACCTTTAAGCTTGATGATTAAACAACATTTATATCATATAAACTGCATGCAGTTGAAAGTCCTAACTTCAGTTAAAGTATTGAGTTCAGCTTTTAAAGTGTTTGTGGGAAAAAAAAATCTTTTATATATATATATATATATATATATCACATAATCAGGGGTTGAAATTGATGATGGCACCACAACATTTGCTGTAAACAAGTTTTACATTTTATGTTGTGTCCATAGTGTCTTTCCCAGACCACTCAAAGTAATATCCTTCCCTCAAACAACGAATTTTGACCCCTCTATAATGTGATCATATTGTCTATAAAGTAATTTTTTTCGCCAAAAAGCAAAAAGATAGAATAATAGGAAGGAGAGAAATTGAATGATATGAAGATTTGACTTAGATTAATTATCAACTCTATGCGTCTCAGTGGTCCAGCGGTAGAACGTCGGACTCACAAGCTGATGACAGTGGTTCAAAACCCATTGGAGGCTGGCTCATACTTAATGTCAAAATAACCAAATGTTTGATATCAAATAGCTGATGATTAATAAATCAATGTGGTCTTATAATGTCATTAAAAAACTTTAAAAAAAACTAAAATTAAAGTATTTGTTAGACCCGATTAAACCGAGTCCCATATTCACGATATCCCAACTGCCCGTTCATCATCAAACGTGTATGTGTGCTGTCAACGCCTCTGTAAAAATGCATTCCATTCTCGTGTGTGCTATCCAAGGCTTGGCCCCAACAAGAGATAGTGCACATCTTTCCACTGCTGTGACGAGGCAAGTGGTAATGCCAAAATAACACTCAATGGGGACCATATTTTATCTCGGCAGTCTAGCGTGCTTAGATGCAGACACTCTCGTAGTGGTCAGAGTATTTACTCCCATTTCGCACTTACACAGAGCAGGCAAACATTCTAGGCTTTCTTTTAAATATTTTTGTGGTTCATATGTACATTCCAGGGATAGAAATTAAAGCTCGCCCGAGACGAGTAAAACTCGCTGGGGGTGAGTAAATCCTTACTGACGCTAGTCCCCCAGACCAGTAGACATTTTTTTCCATTCTTTTACGAATTTGTATTATTTTGAGATAGTTGCCGACAAGACTTCTCAACATGAACTACACATTACGTCTGTAATTTGCATAACAGATCAACCCAAAATTAAAATGGGGGGACTAGTGATTTTTTGTGGAAACAAGTAACTTTTAAATGATATAAATCTCTCAGGCGAGTGAAAATAATTTCTAAACTTTCTATCCCTGCATACTACACACACACAATTGGTTTTATCTTTAACAACCACGTTTGTCAGAATTGAAATTTGTATAGCACATAAATCGGTTTCACATAAAAAAGTTTTAAGTAACCTGTTTCATTTTGCTTAGCCTATTTATAAAATATAACTTTGTAAATGAGAGAGCCTCAATGGTCTGGTGATAGGACATCAGACAAACTGAAGACAGTGGTTCAAAACCCATCGAAGGCTGTCTTACACTTTGACTAAGTGTTCAAATTTAAGAATTTTCTGAAATTTTGACATTTATAAAACTGCTCTGTGTAATTGCCATTATTCAGTGAAACTCATCTTTTGTAATTAAAAAAAAAATATTCACAATTCAGTAACAATCCAAAAAAAAAAGAAACCTCATCCTTTTTGGGAAATTCATCCAACTCCAAAATGGCAGTTGATCATTCACCCCTACATTCCTGTAGTAGACTTTACCATACCTAAGTTGGATGGTACCAAACAGGGCAAAAGGGGGTGCATTATGTCTTCCAGCATCTGGCTTTATTAACATTCCCCCAAATGGTATTGCCACTTTGCTCTTCAAGTTTGCAGTTTCCACAAAGCTGCATGTTCATTTAATCACCATAATTTATTAAAGTAATATATTTATTAATTATATTTTTAAATCATGTTGTCTCTATTTAGATTGGCTGAAACAAAGCTGAAATGGTATATCAAGTTACTTATTAAGCTTTTAAATATGGGTTTAAAACAATTTGGGGGAACAGACATTTTTAATATGCGAAATTTGGTTTCCTTTTTATTAAAATATTCTTCAAATACAATTTTTTAAATCTCTTATTCATCTTTTAATTATATTTTTTATAATTTTCCGGAGCAAGCTTTCTTTACATCTCTCTAAGTATTTGATATATTCACAACCATTTAAACAACATTGATAACATGTTAAATATTCTTTAACACATTTATTTCATTTTAAACATTAACCAGATTAAATATTCATAATATTATAACATTGATAAACACATTTGTTAGTAGTAATATTAAGTACGATATTGGTTCACATTAATTTTTAACAAATTTATCATTTGTAGTATCCTTAAAGATTTATTTCATTAAAAATGTCTGTATGTTATATCCCTTATTCCATTCTTTGTAACCGCCAATCTTTTTAGGAATCCAACAGAAGCTAACTTTGACTATGCCTGCCAACCCATCCAAATGTGTATGCTTTCCATTAAACTAGTTAATCTAAAATGTAAACTAATAATAAAATTCAAAAATAATTAATAATGAAAATAATTTGTTAATACTTCATTAGTTTTTTTAAATAGATTTTTCCTTCCCATTCTCAAAAAAGAAGTCTTAACAAATGTTTACAGGATTAAACATTTCTTGTTTGAATTCACAATCTTAAAAAAAAAAAAAATCCAGTTTTAGTTAACTTTAAACCAAATGGTAACCATAGCAAAATTTGCTTTTCTTCATTTAACATCTGGTGACTTAGTTCTATCAATTAGAAATATTTATTCTATTTCCGTTACAGTTGACTTGTTTTACACAAACTGGTGCCGGTTGGCAGGTGTTTCATAGTTTATGGCATGGTCAAACCTGTCTATAGCAGCCACCCAATTGACCTTCAGAAGTGTCCTTTTTGTTCAGGTGGCCTGTTCGTACAGGCTCAATTTTGCTATGCATTGCAGTTGGACAAATGAAGTGCCTTTTATAGACAGGTGGTTTCTGTATAGGGTGGTCTTATTGTACAGGTTTGACTGTAAACGATTTCTCATTCCTTCTTTCTGTGATACTGGTTATTCATGTAATTATGTAGAAATTTTACATTTATTGCAAATATCTTAAAAGTCATGAATACACTGAATGTCAAACGAAAGTAGATAAGGTCAATTTTGACAATAGCAAAAACAACAATCTTGAATTTTGAAAAATAGAAAAAGAAAATCTATTGTAATCTCAAAACATGTCATTGCTAAAACAATTTATTAGTTGTCTAGAAAATGATTTTGATTTTACAGTTAGTATTTTTCAAATTACGTACTTTTACTCCAGGAGTATATATAAAAAAATCTTTGAAGATTTTTTATGTTATCTTGTTGTTTTTACTGTTAACAAAATTTTCTTATAACTTTTGGGTGTCTTTCTTAAAATGAACAAAATAATTATAAGTTTAATAAATTTTCGTAACCATATCGGTGATCATTGAATATTGAAGAATAGTTAAATTTTTGCTCCAGATATTACCCCAGTGGGCACTGATATCTGGGAAATATTCTTCATATTTTCTCAGTGAGAAATATTATACATTGGTTTAACAAGTAATTTCATTGGGTCGCTCTGGCCATTATGACCAATAACTTGAATAAGCTTGCATGTACTAAATACGACTTCATTATAATTTTGTAAAAGTGCAAATGACGTCACTAAAACTAGAAAAAGTACAACATAGCATCATCCATAACATCGGATAGCATTTCTCTTAAACTGTTGCACAATTTGAAAGTTTAAAGAATAGAACTACTAAAATCTTTGGAAGTAACAAATAGAATATCAAACTCGTTAACATTTATTATCAAATTTATTAATCTTTTTTACATCATATGAATAGGACCAAGAACTTTTTCCAGCATATACCAGGTGTAAACTATCCTCATTCACTCAACATAGACCCTAAGGCATACATTATTCACTTTTAAAATGTCATATTGATACTTCAGATTTTTATTGAGTGTTATTCAAATAAAATTAAAATGAACAGGGAAAGATAGGTCTAAAATTATAATTAAAAAAACAAAGAGACAAATGGGTGTATTAGATATCTCAAAAAGTGTAGAGTTTGCATAATGTTCAGCACAATTTCCTTTCTTAATAATAAAAGTGTTATGTTCTGTGGTGTGTTTAAGGATGTAAACTATAACGTTTGTGAATTGATTAGAGATTGGTGCATTGCGTGTGACATGTATAATAGGCTTTGTAGATGAAGTCATCGAACAGAAGCATTTCTGCAGCTGTTACTAGTTTAGTAGTAGCTCAACAGGTAATGTCAACAATTTCATAATTTAATATCTTTTTCTCAAACACATTATGAACACTAGTACATTCTTTGATAAATCATTGTGCCTTGATGACTAGTAGAAATTTATTAACTATTAATGCTATTCGGTTGACAGCGTCTAGTCTTTGGAAACATTTTGAAAGTTGATTTAGTGCATGGTGAAGCATGCCTTTTGAACAAAATTATATACTGGGATCACATCTCAAGGCATAGGAGTTTTAATTTTGATATCAGCTACAATGCAAAGTGGGTAGGTGTAGACCAGTTGCAATGACAAGCAGGGTTCCACATAGCATTTGGAAAATGGGAGTCATCATGACTCACAGGGTTTTTATTTTGGGAGTCAATCATTCAAAAATGGGAGTCGAGCATATTATTTCAATAACATAATTAACTGAATAAACTGTCGTGTTTATATTACATACATATATTATATCCATTATCCACTATTCTATCTTTATAATACTGATACATTTGTATCCATTGTTTTTTCTTGTCATAAAAAAAATTGAAAACATTTGACGTCGGAAATATTTTGCATCAACCATGACACGCACATATTTTATTTAGGAGTATTTTAGCAAAATATTGCATCAAATACGCAGGATTCCTGTGTCATGTGAAACCCTGGACAAGTGGTCCATAACTGGTTTATCAAAAGCTGTGGTATATGCTGCCCTGTCTGAGAAAGCAAGATGAAAGATCTCTTGCTACTAATTAAAAAGAATAGCCTATGTGGTAGTTTCCTCTAAAAGGTTGAGTCACACCATATGTGTGCCACCTAATGGCCACTTCATAAAATTGGTGTCATTTGGTGTTGTTAAACAACAAATCCTTTCCTTTTTTTTACCTCTCTTTGTTATTCTTAAGATAAAAATATTTTTAATTTCACCTCCTATTTCACAATCGGAATATTACTATAAAAAATTATTTTTTATTAAATTGAACTGTGCATTTAAATTAGTTTATTAAAGGATGTATTTGTGTTTGTATTCTGAATGAGTGAAACATGTTAATATATCGCACTGTTGATATTATCAGTTTGAAATGCGTTTCAGTTGCTGGGTTTCTATGCTCATAATATACAGTTTTACGTGGTGTATTTTTTTCATTGACTATATTTATTGTGGTGTTATTGATTACTAGTTAATATATCAGATTTGCCCGATCATACATGTATGTCTTAATTTATCGACAAAAGAATGTTCTATTATGTTAATTCCTGTGTGCTTTTGTGTTATTTTTATGTTTCCATGACAACAATTGAAGAATGTTGATAATATGCTATTTTTTTTGTGGCACAAACCGTAGTTTTTTTGTTTTGTCTTTGTTTTGTGTGTTTTCACATGTAAAAATATTCCATATCATGCATTATCGGGAGCATTTATGAAGATGCAAAGCTGCTGAATTATTAGTCGTTAGCCATTCTTGTTAATATAATTAATATGCACTAATTATCAGTCTTCTATTTATATTTTAAAAATCAAACCCATATTTTAAAAATTATATAAATACAGTTTTCACAGAATAACACTAACAATGTAACATTTTGTGTGTAAAGTTAGCTTTAAATAAAACAAAAGTACTAAGTTTATCTGTCATTTTTTTTGGACATGTTTTTCCAATCTGGTACATCATGTACATCATGCACGATTTCACATGTACATCAACATAGTCATGTTTTCCTAGTTTAGGATGTCACTAATGAATCAAATTATGTATTTTACATTTCTGTAGCAAATACAGCACATTTTTTACACTAACTATCTGAATTATGCATAGCTCGTTATTGCACATTGTTACATTTGCACATAACAAAATATTCTCTTTTACAACGTAAACAATTATTTTTGGATGACAGTTTTGATTTCAGTTATGATAAAGGTATTGTTAAATCAAAACCGGCAGAATCGGTAGAGACTGCCGTACAAGTAAACTGTCTTTCAGATGTTTGCAGTGAGATTGTATCTTTCTGTACGTACAGTGAACTCGTTTTATAACAGCCACTATTTACCTGTCAGTCTTGTAGTGAGATTGTATCTTCCTGTACGTACAGTGAACTCGTTTTATAACAGCCACTATTTACCTGTCCGTCTTGTAGTGAGATTGTATCTTTCTGTTAAAATTAATCCTGAATGTTCTGTTAAAATTAATCCTGAATGTTCTGTTAAAATTAATCCTGAATGTTCTGTTAAAATGAATCCTAAATATTTTGTTAAAATGAATCCTGAATGTTTTGTTAAAATTAATTCTGAATTTCCTGTTCATAACAAATCCTGAATATTCTGTTCATAATAAATCCTGACTGTTCTGTTGTAATAGTTTCTGTTTTAAAAAGAGTTGACTGTTCTTCACTGTATAGGTATATGTATTATAGAAATGTGCTGCAGAGAATGTCATTTCATTAAAATTATATTAAAATCTTCTGCTTGGTACATGGATACTAGTAGCAAATGTGTGATAAATATTGTAAATAGAAGAAATGTTTTTTTCACAGCCACACTGAACAAGAGTCATGTTAATTTGATGTTGCTGTAGCTGTTTTTGAGTGAACTACCACCTCAGCATCATCTTGTAAACTTCTGTAGTTGTTGAGTGAACTGCCACCTCAGCGTCATCTTGTAAACTTCTGTAGTTGTTGAGTGAAGTACCACCTCAGCAGCATCTTGTAAACATCTGTAGTTGTTGAGTGAACTGGCACCTCAAAGCAAGGTTAAGATAATCATTTGTTAATGGAATATTTCTCTTTTATATATCTTTATAGAAGGTAATAACATATTTTTTTATTTGATTACTATCGGAATATATTTGGTTATTGCAAAGCGATTTTCACTATTTCTGGTCACTTGATATTTTCAGTATTCAAAATTTAATTTAGAGATTTTCTGTAAATCATTCATAATTTGGTTTAGAGATTTTCTTTAAATATTCCAAGATTTGGACTAGAGATTTTCTTTAAATATTCCAAGATTTGGTTTAGAGATTTTCTTTAAATATTCCAAGATTTGGACTAGAGATTTTCTTTAAATATTCCAAGATTTGGACTAGAGATTTTCTCTGAATCACTGGTCTAGTTGACAAAGCTTGAACAGCTCAGCGCTGAAATGACTAAAGAATGATGCTGGGGTGTTGCTAAAATGTTGAAGCTGTATGAATTAAAAAAAAAAAAATTTTTTATGTGAGATGAAATATTGACAGTGCAGTTTGAAATTGTAAATAGGTTTACAGGCAGAGTGTACAACTCTGAGATGTGCTTTCTGAACCGAGCAAGTTGACAAACATAATTTAACACTTGACACCATGCTTAGATGAGATGCTTCCTGTTACATCAGTATTACTATTGCCAACGTCATTTAACTTTTAACCTATACTGCTCAAAATAAATAGGGATATTCAAACCTAATATATTATGTATAATAGTAGTGACAAAACAAAAGCAATGATGTGACACGATATTACCATGAAATGTTTTAAGATAGAGAGTATGTGGCCGAACAAGGCATGGATAAGCTGCAAGTTGTGAAATTCAAGTTCATAATTAATGTGTTCATTAATAATGAGTGAAAGTATTGTAGATAATCCTTGGCATACCAAATATGAAGCATCCAATAAGAATTTGGCTAAATCCAGGCCCGTGCAAAGCTGGTAATAGGTCCAGGTCAGGTGGGAAATGTAGGCCTCCATTTCAAATTGCTTGTTAAGTATTTTATTTGCTAAATACCAGGAGGAGCAGGCACATTCAAAATCATAGGCCCATGCCATCTGGCCTGTCTGGACCTGCCTAAATCTGGAAGGTATGCCGAATGCCACTGACGTTGCACATTGATGTCCCATATGTGTAATGGTGGGTAGGTATGTGCTTGGTGATGAGCATGGTATTGTACACTTAAGATCAGTTTAACATTTCATTCCATATATAGTCATATCTAACTCAAATATCCCCTACTTTTTTTGAACAGCATAGCTTTGCCATTTGTGATTACAGTTTGTTTGCCTTTTTTGTGCACACTGGTACACAGAAAAAATAGCTACATGTTTTAACATGATATCAGTTACACAATAATAATTACTATATGTAATTACTACATGATTAATATTCAGCATATAAATTAATTTATTTTAAACATATTAACAAAAATCAATTAAAAAATATACGTATTCTACACTTGATTTAAATAATTCTACTTTTATATCTAAATTTTATTAAATATATGCTTGACATGTCAGATTTAAAATATCTAAAGTGTGTAATACAACATGTTAAACCAGGGTAGGCTATAAGTTACATGTATGTGTATATTATGTTTATCATATAACATGATTAACTTAATATATAACTATATGTTTAATTATATGTTAAATGTAATTGGTAAATGTTAAGCATGTGGCTGTTTTATCTATGTAGTTAATGTTAATCATTAATTGTGGCAATTAAAAGCTCAGGGATATCCCATTTTTGTCTAAAACACAGAATGGTTACTAAGTTTGAAATATTTAGCTATATAGTTAGCTACATAGTACATAATACTGTTTAGTAGTATATACTACATAATAATACATATACACTATGTAATTTGTCTAAAACACAGAATGGTTACTAATTTTGAAACCTTTAGCTGTATAGTTAGCTACATAGTACATAATACTGGTTAGATATAAATTGTAGTATATACTACATAATAATACATATACACTATGTACATAGGTATTACAGTATGTAGTGCTACATATATATACTATAGTGTTGTGTACTAGTACTGTATGTTAACTGTAGTACATAGTATTATATACTATGTTGGTAAAAGCTATTGT
>JAULBS010058554.1:0-22995 GCA_032355785.1 Symmetromphalus regularis | reverse complement strand
AACCAGTTGTGGACCACTGGTTGGAAGGGAAAATAGCCCAAACTGCAAATGGGTCCACTGAAAAGGATCGATCCGACGACCGACCGGTTCACTAAACCGATACATGCGTATGTAACTTTAATATGTTAATTAAATGTTACTTTTAAAACTTATATTATAGGTCAGACTTGAATAATTGAATGAATGCTGGTTTAACGATCCCCAGCACAAAAATAAAAGATTTGAATAAAGTATCATATTCTGCATACAATGTGTACTGTATTTTCATGTTCAAATCTTTAGATTATTAAATCTCAAAACCAGACGGGAGACAGGCGTTCGTGAAATATTAGCGTATTTATCTTCTTTTTTTTTTTTTTTTTTTTTTTTTTGCAATGGAATTGGAAATTCATTAACGTGATTATATCAAATTAAGATTACAGCTAATGTTTTTTTTTTATCCAGATACAGTATATGTGGGAAGGGAAAGGTTAAAATAAGTATTAAGGATTTATTGGTCACCAATTAACAAATAACGGAAGTTTTATGATTTATCATGTTTGTCACACTTAGTTAGCTTTGTGATATTCGGCAGAATATTAAAAATACAATCTAGCAGCAGAAATTTGCTACCAAAGAAGTAATACATATGATTGTTTACAACAACAACAATAGACAGCCAGCAAGACAGACAGACAGACATATAAATAAATAAATAAAATAATAAGAAGAGGAAGAATATCAGGCATGATTTGCAGTATGAACCTGATCTGGTTACACATAACACTATGCTAGAGGAAGAAAAGGTAAACAAGAACGCGAACTGTTGCAGAGTACAAGACGCAGTGGGAAATCAATAAGAAGTAATCTTTGTACGGTATTAACAAGTGTGCCGGATTACGCAGATTTACTCTCTTATTCCATTGTTTATGTGTTGGTGAGTGTGTGGCAGACTCAAAGCAGATAATTAGTATGGAAATTTACCAATAATTGATCTACAGATGATGGCTCAGGTTGCATACCAATACTTTATTTTGTGGAATCCTGTCCAAATACAACCAGTTCTCCACGACTAGACTAGTAACTAACTTGTCTTTTATTCTCTTTTTGTTTGTTCGTTTGTTTGTTTTAGTGTGTACATTGTAAATGGTCATCGTTCAGATGCACAGATAACATATTAGATTCTTAACAACACCAAACCATTTCTCCACGACTAATATGGTTATTGCCATGGTATATTTTGTTTGAAAGTGTTTAAAGACTAGCTGGCAGAATCTTCATACACATGGTTGCACCAACAGTTTGTTTTAGGTAGAATAACCCAACCATTTCTTCATGGCACGTTTCGTTCTGTCTCTTGCAAGGGTGCATATGAAAGAACGATTTTTCTTATGGAACCGGGAACTTCAGCCCTCCCTCCACACCCTCAATGATTCCAACAAAAAATTTCCTTATTCATCGTTGAATTATTCACTGGCAGTTCCTCCCGCCCCCTCTCCCCCTCCATATGACTTTCGTCCCAACGCCCCTGAGAAGGAAATCCCGACTTGGAAGTGGATATGCTCCCAATACATTCGTGCTCTAACCTCAAAAATATATTATAGGGTGTCTAATAATGTTTTTAAATCAGTAATAAAAGACAAAAATACAATCATACATAAAAATAAATATGCTTCTGCTAACAAGATATGCCACTCTGATACGGACGGAATATGTCGATAATATAGCCATTGTAAAACATGATAGTGGCATCACGTTAACTGTGTATAACATGCAGTAGCGAATCTAGAGGGGAGTCGGGACCCGCCCCTTATCTCTTATATTTTTATTTAAAAAATATTTAATTATAAAAATATATTTTGCGAGTGGAATGACGTGGAAATTAACCATTTTACCCCAGTACTATTGACCTATCACATATGGACACACACCCCATTCCGAAATCCTCCAACCGCAACTGACATGCATATAGCTATTTGCATATTTCGACAAAAACATTTAGGACAGTCTGTTACATATGAATCTGTTTTAAAATTTGTCATTACTCAAGCAATGTTGTTTGGCCGGGTGCTTTTGCTTTGGATTTTTTTGGTATCATTTTCAAAATTCTAAATACGTAAAGTGGCAGTCCTCATAAAAAACAAAATAAAAACGCCGAGAACGCCATACTCTATCAAGAAACGTTAATTGGATTGTGGGCACGATAAACTGAGGCTAATAGACAGAGGATTTCTTCTAAACCTTTTATTGAAATTGCTCTGTTGGAGATGTAATTCCAAAGCCATTTTACCAACTTTTCTTTTCTCTTTCCATTCATGATTCATTGATTTTTCATCTGATCGACATAAAGTTTTATTATTTTAACTCATACCATATTTCTATGTTTCGGAGATGGAACACATTCATTGTACAAACAAAATCTATGTTTAATATATTGTATCTAGTTCCTTGAGGGCAGATGCTATTTATACATCATATCTGCATTTCGCCTTTCAAGCATTTCTGTGTAAGTGTCTGACATGATATAATTCAAGGTTATGTTGAAAGGCAAGTGATTGTTAATATTGTCAAAATAATCGCATTTATACTATTCGGACTAAAGTATCTAGTTCATAAAACAATACTTCGTTATGATACTCTATATAGGTATACCATGAACTATATAGGCCTCAGTGATCTTGTGGTAGAACATCCGACCCTCAAGCTGATGACAGTGGTTCAAAGCCCGTTGGAGGCTGGCTCACACAAATGTTTGACATCCAATAGCTGATTGTTACTAAATCAATATGCTCTAGTGGTGTCGTTAAACAAAGCAAACCATCAACTATTTAGTTTAATTAGTACTTTGGTTTTGTCACTAGTGTATACTGTGTAACCGTTAATTCACGGTATCAGTTTATATCAAGTAATTCTATAATCCTATTTAAGAAGTAATAGTTTTTAAAACAAGGTACATTACAAAGGAAACGTGACTAATTTAAACAACATGAGTCTATTAAAAACCAGTAAGCTGTTCACAATTCGTAACGAAGCTTAAAGAAAATAAATGTAGAGGCAGTGTCAAACTACGTTTGTTGTTATTTAAAGCTAAAGATTAATTTAGACTTTCCCGGCATCCTGCAGTTACACGTCACGGTGTTTCCTCGGTGGAATAACTCTCCGAGTGACGCGCTTTCCACACTTCCGTTGTGGCGCGTGTTCAATTTCCGTGTCGCAACTTGACAAACGGTAATTGTATTCTTTTTTTTTTAACAAATAAAAAGTATAAAAATCGATTTCCAGAAGCTAAATGCACCTTCGTGCTTACTGTAATTTCCACAAATAGCAGTCAAAGAATCAGATTTGTAACATAAAGGATTAAATCTGCGCCAGACAATTTAGATTCAAAACTGTTTAAGACACTTGGCGGCCATTATCAAATTTTGTCGATTGTAGATCATCTTATTGTTGGTGTTGAGGTGATAAAAAAATTATTTGTACTATTAAAATCAATTTTTCGCGGAAATTACCGTTCATGCGAATACCTATATAAATTCAGAAGTGTCAGTAACACAGTGTCTTTTATTGCTAAAGATTGCTTTGCGTCTTTCTGACGTCACGGCATCATCCAACAAAAGCACCTAACCGTGTTTCTAAAGAGATTCTGTAAAGTTATAATCGTCTAAACGAAAAAAAACTTACTTTTTTTAAAAAATCCTGTATCTGAATAAGCTGAAAACCAAAGTTTTTGCCTACCATTTGTTTTAATAATTATAATAATAATGAGTTATTTTATATTCGCTAAACTCCACACTAATGGATGCTCAAAGTGCATTACATAAATCAAATGACATGGTTAAAATAATAACATATTAAAACAATATTATTGGTAGGATGAAACTATAATAACAAATAAATATGAGGCATTATAAATGCCTAAGAGGGGAGGAAGATAAAAAGACACACTGAATAATAAAAAGTACTGGGTAAACAAATGTGTTTTAAGAAGGTTTTTAAAAAATATAATTTGGGGCATTTTTAAGAGTGCCTGATAGTTCATTCCTTTTTCTTCACAGCAGTCACAATAAAGGAATGGGAGTCGAAAGACTTAAGCTTCCATCCTGGGACAGCCAGTAGGTTTTGCTGGCTAGAACGAAGATACCTAGATTGATAGACCTGTAGGAGCTCGTTACGATTTGATCGTAACTTGCTTTCAACTACCTTTACCAACCGATTTTCTGTATAAAATGTTTTAACACTATTTTTAATCACTTACCCGTTCAAAAACCCTGGATCCGCACCTGTACTCACTAATCACTGACAAAACTATGGGTGTAAATCCCGGGAGGGGGTGGACACGTCCCCCCCCCCACTTTTTGGACAGGGGAGGACGCCTATATAATGACCCCCCCCCCCACTTTTTGCTTAGAAAAACAAAATTTCAGTGAAATTAAAATTAAAATGCCTAAATAATAATTTTTACCAGTATTTTTCTTTATTTATCAATGTAACACTTTAAACCATGTCGTCTTAGCGCAAATATACCGAAGTACACAAGTGGTTTATAATGGTGGGGGAATGTGGAAGGGCTGCGGGATGGTTCGTCCCCCCCCCCACGTTTTGGACAAGGGTGTGTTCCGTCCCCTCCCACCCCCGACTTTTAGCAACGGATTTTCGCCCTTGGACTAAACTGAGATAACGCCAAGTGTTCACAAAAGAAAATAATCTGTCATATCACAAGTGTGGGGTTACGAACACAGCTTTCTGTATTCAAATATTTGTTTCTCATTGGACCCATTTGCAATTTGGGCTATTTTCCGTTCCAACCGGTGGTCCACACCTGATTCATCAAAGACCATGGTATGTGCTGTCCTGTTTGTGGGATAGTGCATATAAAAGACCCTTTGCTGCTTGTCTGAGAGTAACCTATGGCCATATGATTGACGTCCAATAGCCATAAGATAAGGATAAGATAAAAATCAATGTACTCCTGAGGCCTCGTTAAATAAAACAAACTTTACTTTACTTTTCAAGTATTTGTTGTTCATCTAAACCTTTATAGGAGATCTGGAATAATAAAATCGTGACGAAACAATTTGTGTACAAGAAATTTATCGCAAGATAAGCCTCTCCTAAGGTATCTCAGACTGGTTGGTTGTCCATATTGTCATGCTTATATCAACTTAACATTCAAGTACCCTGTTCTGGGCACAAAAATCAAATTCGTATGCTGTCTGTCAAGAGAGATGTTAGTGTTAGTAGAGAGAGGAAACCCGTAATAGCCTCACTAATGTCGCTACTGTTATCCATATGAAATCATTTTATAAGCAATATCCCACAGACATGATTGCACAAACCACAGACTTTAAACAGACAGTTATGAACAACTAGTCGGTGTAAGTGATGTGGAGTTTTGCGGAACATTTAATCTGGGTTAAAAATCGCATGCCTCGACTGATATTAGACCTAGTACCTATAAACCGCATTGTATCTCAACAGATGTAATAAGTAGACTCTCCAAAACCTGTTCTATTTGTTAAAATAGTTTTGTATAAATAAAATAAGATGTTTTAGTTATCGGACGACTTCATTTGAGTAATTGTTATAAAGAAAATTGAAAGAAGTTTTAGTCCACAAAATGTTCTCTAAGTATATATGATGAAACAAAATATTTTCTTCAAGTAAAAGTCAAAAGAAAGCAAATGTTTTGGTCGTCAAAGGGTTTGTTTGAGTAAAGTGTTCCAATGAAAGATGGCTTTAAGAATAGTGCCTTCCTGAAACAGATTTGGCATTTTGTGGAGGTTATTTGCGTTATGGAGAAGGCTAAACGATAACGGGGAACATTCCATTAAGTAGAGTGTGTGCAAGGATTCTCTTGTCATGCAGCTCTAATCTAAATTAAAATCAAGTCGACTCGGGATTCTTTTTTATCGACAAGGGTAAACAATATTAAGATGGAAGTTTGCTGAATATCAGCGAAGTTAAGAAATCACTCTCCATTAGATGTATTTGATGGCTTTTCAGAGCATGACGTAAGCGAATCAAAGGTTCCAGCAAAGGAAACAATTTATTTTAGAGACAAATGGCAAGAGTTTTCTTTGTGAGCAAAACACTAGATCAGTATTGATTGACTTGCCAGGATTTCAATACATGAGTAATCACGCTTATACTTCTGCTTTGATTTATTATCTGAAGGGCTGATGTCGAAATATTTGTTCATCAAACCCAAGTCTCTTTAAACGTTTAATCGTTTTCCCTGTTGATCATGTAATTAATGACGCCAGCTGAAAGGTTTCAGTAATGAACGCTTTGGCTTCAAATCCGACGCATTCATTGATGTAACAATGTCTACATGTTTTTTCAAAGTCTGCTACATCAGTGTGTATTTTAGTAGAGTTATGAAAGCCTCATGCATCGATATGAATGTGAGGAATTTTATCAAAGCCTGATATATCAATATTATCTTAACAAAATTTTAAAATCAATATTGTTATTTTTTCCCAGTAGATGGGTGTTATTATCTGCGTTCTTTTACAATCTTTAACACAACTTATAATGTATAAATATAAATATAACCAAATTGCGTCCTATTTCAAAATGCATTTTATTTGACTTTCGGGTACTCGATCAAATAAAAGTAAAATAAATGCAGAAAAGGACATCAAATTGTGTTTGGGACACAAGGCTTGGAGCCGATCTATCGTCGACAATTCAAACTCGATTCTTAGTTTAAACTGTGTCCACACATGCTAAAAGAATGGGTTAAACTGTAGATATGAGATTCAATTTAATATTTGTCACACAATAGCGATTGGAATCGTCACTCTTTTAGATCTGGTGTGTCTAGGTTTTGTCTGTTTGAATCTTTTTTTGGGTTGAATATTTCACTTAAAGCTACGTACGATAGACAAAGATTATAATCCATGCTTTAGAAAGTAGTTGAAATTACCTCGCATGTTTTGTTTTCACACCTGCTTACCGATACTTGAGAAGAAGCATGAGTGCCATTCAACAAATATTCTTTTTCAAATACGTCATGAGCATGGGTTTAAATCCAGGAGGGGGAGACACATCCCCCTCACTATTTGAACAGGGGGGACGCCTATATAATTACCCACCCCACCCCCACATTTTTGGGTTGAATAGTTCACTTAAAGCTACGTACGATAGACAAAGATTATAATCCATGCTTTAGAAAGTAATTGAAATTACCTCGCATCTTTTGTTTTCACACCTTCTTACCGATACTTGAGAAGGTGCATGGGTGCCATTCAACAAATATTATTTTTCATGGGTTTAAATCCAGGAGGGGGAGACACGTCCCCCTCATTATTTGAACGGGGGTACGCCTATATAATTACACCCCCCACCACACTTTTTGCTTTGAAAAACTGAAATTAAAATGCCTATGTAATAATCTTTAATAATATTTCTCTTTATTTAATCAGTGTAACACTTACCCACGTTGTCTTAGCGCAAATATAGTCATACTGAAGTACACAAAGGGTCTATAATGGGGGGAAACCGGGGGGCGGGAAGACAGTGGGATGGTCCGCCCCCAACACACATTTTGGACATAGGGGATGTTCCGTCCCCTACCCCTAGTTTCAGAAACGGATTTTCGCCCTTGGTCATGAGGCGTCCTAGTGCTGATACTGGAGTTCAGTTTGTTATGTGGTCACGTGTTTCAGGAAACAGGTTTTGTTTGAACGCTAAAAATCCCATAAAATCAATATTACGTCGCTTCTAAATTTCAGTTATACCACATATTTTTAAATTGGCTAACTGAAGTTTCGGGTGAGCTTCGGTGGTTCAGCGGTAGAACGTCGGACTCTCAAGCTGATAACAGTGGTTCAAATCCGTTGGAGGCTAGCTGACACTTGACTACGTGTCAAAATAACCAAATGTTTGACATACAATAGCCGATGAGTAATAAATCAATGTGCTTTAGTGTTGTCATTAAACAAAACATATTATACTAATAATAAATGTTTTTATAAGTGCTCATAGGTGTAAACAAATAGTAAAATATAGTTTTTATGGGTTTTAAGGTTGAACATCAGACTCTCAACCTGTAGGAGGCTGGCTCACACTTGACTACGTGTCAAAATAACCAAATGTTTGACATATAATAGCCGATGAGCAATAAATCAATGTTCTTTAGTGGTGTCATTAAACAAAACAAAACAAACCCATAAAATTTTGATGGGTTCATGTTATACCATTTAATATGAATTTGCACGGAATGGGTGACGGAGGTCATGGTAAAACACGTTTTGTAAAATCATTATTCATAATTTTGTATTGTGTTACATTTGTAATCTGCGCTAATTTTACATTTGTTCATAGTCTCGTCATTTGATCTAAAAATATCTGTTATATTTCTATTCTCTGCGTGGTCTTTATTACAAATTAGCTTCTTTTATCCCTCTTTTGTCTAACACAAAAATAACATTCTATTTCAGTGTGTTTGATTAACTCCATTGATCGGATGCAAGATTCTAATTTTCAAAGTTAAACATAAATGTTATCATTGTGTTTGGCGGTAGTCGGTAATTAAATATAGGACAGTTATATTTCATGTGAATCACAACAGCGGTTTCAAATCTCGCCATTATAATGTCATTTAACGCAGTGAAATCTATTTATGTAAACTGTTGAATATTCCAAAATAACCATGTAACGACAAACCATCTTGTTACATAAAACATCAGTTGTGGTTCTTGAATAAATATTAGACAGAGGGCGCTATTAGTTACATAAAACATCAGTTATAGTTCTTGACTAAATATCGGACAGAGGGCGCTATTAGTTACATAAAACATCAGTTATAGTTCTTGACTAAATATCGGACAGAGGGCGCTACTAGTTACATAAAACTTATCAATTATGATTCTTGACTAGATATCGGACAATGGGCGTTATTAGTTATATAAAACATCAGTTATGGTTCTTGACTAAATATAGGATAGAGGGCGCTATTAGTTACATAAAAAGTATCAGTTATGGTTCTTGAGAAAATATTTGACAATGGGCCCTGTTAAGAAAAACAGAAAAGATTGGTACTTATAATTATCAGCACAATTTTAATTAATAATCTACATAGTACACGTACATTAGTAAGTTTTAGTAAGTCATTAGCTATATTTCAGGGGCGTTGGAATGAAATTCATATTGGGTGCGTCTGCTCATATTGAAGGAGGGGGGGGGTTGCTCCAGTTTCTGAAAATCAGAATTTGCCGGTGAATAATTCAACAATGAATAAAAAAACATATTTATGAGAATTATTTGGGGGCTGCAACACCCATGTTATCCAGCTATGCTACGTCATTAGCTAGCCTATTTTTAGCACTGTATAATTAATGGATTCCCATGTTATCCAACTATGCTACGTCATTAGCTAGCCTATGTTTAGCACTGTATAATAAATGGATTCCCGTGTTATCCAACTATGCTACGTCATTAGCTAGCCTATGTTTAGCACTGTATAATATACGGATTCCCATGTTATCAAACTACGTTCTCTTTAGCTGTTTAGTTTGTTATATTAAATGGATTTCCATGTCTTTAGCTATCAGTGGCTGATCTAGGGACCACCTAAATGGATTTTCTGGATCCACCACTGACTATGTTTAGCACTGTATAATATACATATTCCCATGTTATCAAACTACGATGTGTCATTAGCTATGTTTAGCACTGTATAATATACAGATTCCCATGTTACCAAACTACTCTGTGTCAATAGCTATGTTTAGCACTGTAGAATATACGGATTCCCATGTTATCAAACTATTCTGTGTCATTAGCTATGTTTAACACTGTATAATATATGGAATTCCATGTTATCACACTACGATGTGTCATTAGCTATATTTAACACTGTATAATATATGGAATCCCATGTTATCACACTACGATGTGTCATTAGCTATGATTAGCACTGTATAATATAATGTTAGCTAACTACGCACTCTTTAGCTAACTTTAGTATTTTATATTATATGGATTCCCATGTTATGAATATAACATTAATTTTATGTAATTAGATTGTCTTTCTTTCCTTAGTGTCCTTTAATCAAATAAAAACATTCCAAAGGGAGATGTTATGTTTTCACTCAGTCCCATTGCCTAACATCTGTTAATCAATGTTTTTTTAATTATTAATTTATTGCTGGCCACAAAATGTTACTCTACTTATTTGAGTACAAACGTATTCCTTGAGGAATTTCAATTTAACATCGATGTGCCTATGCTTAAACTATCAGTAAGTCTGTAACATACCACATAATTTGTTTCTATAGCGAATTAGTGACGCCGGGTTATCCCGAGAGCATGAAACAGATACTTTAAGTTGTGTCCTGTTCTTGTATTTATGCTCCTCTTGTGGTGTGCTTCATTTTCATTCATCTTCGTACCTCACGTCGCATCGAAAATGTTAATCGAATTAGAAATAGCTCATGAAAGACTGGTGTAACTATATATAAAAATAATGATGTTGTTGTTAATGGATCGGGTCGGGTGGCGCTGTGGTTAAGCTATCGGATTTGTGGCTGGTAGGTACTGGGATCAAATCTCAGTCGAGGCATGTGGTTTTTAATCTCGATACTGGCTCGAACCCAGAGTGAGTGTTCCGTAAGTCTCAGTGGGTATGAGTATACTACTTACGCCGACCAATGGTCCACAACTGGTTTATCAAAGACCGTGGTATGTGCTATCCTGTCTGTGCGATAGTGCATATAAAATATCCCTTGCTGCTTATCGATAAGAGTAGCCGCATTAGTGTGGCGACAGCGGGTTTCGTGTCTCCTATTAATACTAAACTCTGTCCTGGACAGACAGCACAGGAAGCTGAACTATGTGCACAGGACAGCGTGCTTGAACCTTATTTGGATGTAAGCACAAAAATAAATACAACTAACCAACCACTATTGTTAATGGCCATGTGTGGGTACTTGTTGTCTTTAAAGGAAATGAAAGTTTTACTATTATATAAAAACAGTGATGTTATTGTTAATGGTACTTGTTATCTTTAAAGGACAGGAAAGGTGGGTTTTATAGTTTTTAATTTTGTTTCTTTTTCCTTTTTTTACATAACCATAAAAATAAAAATACAATAATATATATTCCACTTTACATTCCACCATAGTGTAATTATACACATACGCCTGTCTTCCTAACAATGTAAACAAGACCTGCTCAAAAAAAAGAAGAAAAAAAGAACCACTATTATTTAAATAAATTATAGCACACAGACCAAAACTTCACAAACTTATTATAGTTGTTCCAATGACTAAAGGTTATACTTTTTGTAATATCATAGTACAATGCCATCTCTTTTTGGATCCCTTTATCATTTGGAATAAAAGATTTCATATGACTTTTAAATATTAACTGTTTAGTTATTAAGATGATTACATTAATAGGATCACTGTTTCTTTTGTTTAAACCCGAAGTTATATTATCTTTTGTAAATTCTACTACCAGACCAGTTTTGCTATGGATCCAATGCTTAAGTTGTTCACAAATAGGATTAATTAGTTCACATTTCCAAAATAAATTTATCAATGCTGATACATCCTGTTTGCAGATGGAACAAAGAGGTGAATCAATATATCTAATGTTGTACAAGAATTTATTTGTTGGCAATATTCTATGAACTATCTTGTACTGAAACCATCTTTATTCTGTACTATTAGTGCAGCGAAAATTCACTGTATTAAAAAAAGTTTCAAATCTTCTTAATGATATATTGTATTTAACCCTTCTTCCCATTTTATTTAACAAGTTTTGAATCTAACAAAATTATTATTAAAATGTTTACTACCTTTTATGTTTATCTTAAGGTTGTAAAAAAGAATAAAATTTGCTAATTTACCTTTGAACTTTTTAAATCTGAATTCATCACAATACTGCACTTACAAGACCCTTATATGTTAAAAAATTGGTTTCAATATTGTAAGTTTCAAAGTTTTACTATATTCAGATTCTTATTTCCCAAAACTATTGTTTATAGACATACAATATAGAATAACAATATTACAAGGAAACAAGCTGTGCAGAGCTGAAATACAAAAATACAGACTGGAAATGGATGGACATTTACTAAAGGCTATTTACTTTGAAACTTTTCTAATTTTGTAAGCATAGAATAAAAGAAATTCCAAGATTTCTTTTCTCTTTAACATTTTGAACACTTAAAAGTTGGATCAACTTGTAAACAGAAGGATGTTTCTAATAATATGGTTTGATATATTTATGTCTTAAGTCTGAATACATTGTACAACAAAGTATAAAATGAAATTCATCTTCTGCCTCTGATGTTTTACGACAATTGCAAAGTCTGTTTACTCACGGTGTATTGGAATATCGACCAGAGCAGAGATTCTAAATTTACATAGCATTGCAAGTAGATGAGGTGAAATATTTTTACAAAGATAAAACTGTAGACAAAAGTTACCCATGAGATACTTGTAAATTAAACACCTTGACGAGCTTTCTAAAAATGATGACATACACTGCTGGCACTAAAGTCTGCGCACCTAAGGATTTGTGATACTTTAAAAGCAAAATCAGTCCATAAAAATATTAGTTTTACAGTCATATAGTTGTGAAACATTAAACACCTTATTATGGCAACATAAAAGTTCATCTTATTTTTTTAAATTCTTACAACGAACACTTTATTGGTGACACCCTCCTGTTTTCACTAACCTGTTTGAAGGCACATAAGTCTGCGCACTTCGCACGAAAACATCCGTTTGACCCACTGAAAAAGTCAGTATCACTGTAGAGGTCATTTAACATGACGTTTTACATATAAAGTCTGTTTCAAAAGCCTAAATAAGTTTTAAATAAGTTCCATAAGAATGGTGGTCCTTGAACTTTACTTTTTGATACCAGCAAATAATGTGAATAAGAACATTAATTTTAACAAAAGGTGACCACTTGGGATATCGCCAATCACGGTATATATTCATTTATATTTCAACATTTATGAAACAAACTATAGCTAGAGTCATGTGATCACCATTAATAGAGCAGTAGCCATTTTCAATTTGGACGTGTCAGACGGAGGGAAATTTAAAGATAAACTTGTCTTTCTTTTATAGAGGTAATGTTTCACTTTTATGTTGTTTGGAAATTCAGTTGTTTCTATGATTTATATAATATAAATTTTCTGTAATCTCTTATAAGCTGAACTGTTAAATTGTCTGTTGAACGGAAATTATTTACTTGACACAATGGCAGGTGCTCTGACAGTGTTTTCGCTACGTTTGCAAAAGCATGCTATTTGTGGATTAATGCAGTGTTGTATTGAATTAAACTTTTATATATCTTTTTGATCAAAATTAGTTAATTTTAATATATTTAGAGGACTTAAAATAACGCCGTTTTCTTGTTCATTTACATACATGAACACTTATTTACGGAAACAACCCAACGTAAACATGCGCAGACTTTTGTGCCGCGCAGACTTATGAGACATGAGTGTATGTTGACAAAAAATATCTTGTAATTGTATATATCCGCCTGTGAAGCGGTCGGTCGTCGGATCGATCCTTCTCATTGGACCAATTTTCAGTTTGGACTATTTCCGTTACTACCAGTGGTTCACAACTGGTTCATCAAAGACTGGTATCTGCTGTCCTGTATGTAGGACGGTGCATATAAAAGACCCCTTGCTACTTGTCGGAAAGAGTAGCCTATGTGGCAGCAGCGGGTTTCCTCTAAATAAATATTTCATAATGACGTCCAATAGCTGCTGATAAGATCAAATTATTATAATGTGCTCTAGAGGCATCATTAAATAAAACGAACTTTAGTTTACTTTTAATATTATATAAAGAAAGAAATAAAGTAAAAAAAAATAAACAACTGATTGGAAAATGTATCCCTTTATTTTTCACTAAGTCAATGTAGTTTAACGACATGTCCAAAATCCACATTTTAGTCTTATGCAGTATCATTAAGTCTATTTAATATAATTTATTATCATTCAGGACAATTTAGTCTTGTCTAATATAATTTTATTATTTTAAATATCATTTAGATGGATAGAAGAATTGACAGTAAAGAGAAATCTTTTCAGAAAGCAGACTAAACGGTTCATATTAGTTTCTGATTTCATAATATCGACCTATCATTATTACGACAGACTCCAGTCTGTTTGATCTATTTTGTGACCACTTCAGCCAGACATTTGTTTATAGCAAGGGTCTAGTATGAATGAAGTTAAAATTAGTTCTTTTCAGAAAAATTGTTTGCTAATAGCATCTATAGCATAACCCACATCAACTAAATGCGGTTCGACCACGTAAGTGCATGGACATAACAAACTGTTGATGAATGAACAAAGATTTTCTCTGAGAATTTGTTGTAATTACAGTTTCCAAGGGAACATTGTGAAAACGTGCCAACTTGCGTTACTAGGCGATTCTTTCAGAAAAACTTCTACGCTTCTCCTAACCACCATTGAACATGGCACGGGCGTAATATCGTTCCGCCAATCTAGGATAATTCTGTGTTTACATGGATACGATAACTGTCAGGGTTCCGGTCAAGAAGAAACTGTGTGTGTATGTTAAACAGACAGTCAGTGATCATCTCGGCAATTGTCGCTTCTTGTGTGGGTAAACTTGGATGCGATCGATGGACTTAAAAACGTGCTTCTATTTGCCTGCCTACAATTTGGAAATGAGGGAGCAGGATGTAGATGAAACGGTAGCGTGTACGCCTGTGAACCGGTCAGTCATCGGATCGATCCTTCTCAGTGGACCCATTTGCTGTATGGGCTATTTTCTGTTCCAATCAATGGTCCACAACTGGTTCATCAAAGGCCGTGGTATGTGCTGTACAGTCTTTGGAACGGTGCCTATGAAAGGCCCCTTGCTGTTTATGGAGAAGAGTAGCTTATCTCACGGCAGCGGGTTTCCTCCAAAAATATGTCAGAATGACCATATGATTGATGTCCAATAGCCGATGATAAGATAAAAATCAATGTGTTCCAGAGGCGTCGTTAAATAAAACAAACGTTACTTTAAAACATGTTAGTCAATAAAATACGTTTATCAATAATTGGAAAGTCTGAACTGCAGCTGTATCGTCCGTAACGTTTGTGTTTATTACCAAACATAAAGTTCCCATTTCAGAAACGTAAAGCTAACTACATGATGAACCGTAACCTCTATCCTATAAGCTATTTTCATTCGTATTCTTTTCTGACACCAAATAGCATTTTAGCTGTTTCTGTGCGTGCATTTTGACGTTAGATATATTAAAAATATAATAATTATGTTAGTTCCGTGATCTTCGGGTCCAAAGTTCGACTTAATTTATTGATTTCTGTATATAATCAAATTCGATCTTTGCATATTCCTGAGTTACTGTCTGATGGCGACGATAATTACAAAAAGTTTATGAGTTTGTTAATCTTCAAAAGAAAATATTTCTACATGCAGTCACATGAACTTTTTTTTATCAAACATTTTTTGTACAAATTGAAGAGCGTTTTTTGTTTTGTTTTCTGTTTGTTTGGGGTTGTTGGGAGGGTTTTTTAATAGTTATTTTGTTGTTGTCGTTGTTGTTGTTTTTTGTTTTTTGTTTATTTGGAATGTTTTGGGGTTTTTTATCAGTTTTTTAAACAAAAATAACAGAAACACTTATGAATCATAATAAAAATAATGTTGACTCATTTACCTAGTTCAGTAAAAATGTTCTCACAAGTGCTAGCGAAGTATCTGAAAAACCTATAATGAACACAGATAAGGTCAGGGGTCAAACCACGACTACACTATAGCATTCATTTGTGGTCATGCCAAACCATTTTTAAAAATTTTTATTGTTCTTTCTTTAATGTATCCTCCTAATACCATGCCCCTCATGCCCTGCGAGATTTTTGTGAAAGATAAACGGTCACACTAATTTGTATGAACAGGATGAAAATGTTCTTAGAAGAACATAAGATACTCTGTCAGAAATGATCTTAACTTTGCGTCACATTCAGAATTGTAAATAAAAGTGATGACTTCACTTTTCTAACAGTATATTATTCCTTTATGCAAAATTCCTTCTGCTCCAGCATTGGTTATCTACTGATCATAAAGTCTGTGATATTTTCCGGTATTTCTTTTATTTAGATAGATATACGTATATACATATATATATTGTTATTATACAAAGTTGTAATTAGTGCAATCTGTCAAAAGCTATCTAATGAGAGAAGTTATTCTATAACATACGGGACAAGAACTTTCAGAAATTACATAACCAGACCTCAGATTGAAAGCGTGATAATGGGTTTAGCTGTCACATTGATGTAAATAATGTTAATGAAGGATCTATCGTACGTCACTCAAGCAAGTAACATCCGTCACATCTTTTCTCAGGATATTACTTTGAGTTCAAGATGGCAGTATGGACGTCTATCAGTGCTCAGTGAGTCGAGTAATAGCTCAATAGTTTATATTAAGTTCAATAGTGTGTGGTGTTTGGACCAAACAGACTATATCGCAAGCCGATGAGATACGACTGAAGCCGATGAGATACGATTGAAGCCGATGAGACACGATTGAAGCCGATGATACACGACTGAAACCGACCACACAATTGAATATACACGATTGAATTCGACGAGTCACAGTTAACGTTGGTGTGACTCGATTAAAGCCGACGATGACGTGGCTAGATTAAAGCCGACGATTCACAGTTAACGCTGATGTGACTCGATTAAAGCTGACGAGTCACAGTTAACACTGATGTCACTCGATTAAAACCGACGAGTCACAGTTAACACTTATGTGATTCGATAAAAGCCAACTAGTCACAGTTAACACTTATGTGACTCGATTAAAGCCGACGAGTCACAGTTAACACTGATGTGATTCGATTGAAGCTCACAAGTCACTGTTAACGCTGGTTTGACTGAATTAAAGCCCTTGAGTCACAGTCAATGCTGACATGACTCGAATGAAGCTGACTAGTGACAGTTAACACTGATGTCACTCGATTAAAGCCGACGAGTCACAGTTAACACTTATGTTATTCGATTAAAGCCGGCGAGTCACAGTTCACACTGGTGTGATTCGATTAAAGCCGGCAAGTCACAGTTAACACTTATATGATTCGATTGAAGCTGACAAGTCACTGTTAACGCTGGTGTTACTAGATTAAAGCTGACGAGTCACAGTTAACGCTGGTGTGACTCAATTAAAGCCGACGAGTCGCAGTTAATGCTGATATCACTCGAATGAAGCTGACTAGTCACAGTTAAGTCTGATATGACTCGAATGAAGCTGATGGGTCACAGTTAATGCTGATGTGATTCGATGAAAGTTGACGAGTCACAGTTAATGCTGGTACGACTTGATTAAAGCTGATTAGTCACAGTTGACGCCGATGTAACTTGATTAAAGCTGTCGAGTCACAGTTAACGCTGATGTGACTCGATGAAAGTTGACGAGTCACAATAAACGCTGGTGCGACTCGATTAAAGCCGACGAGTCACAGTTAACGTTGACGTGATTCCATTAAAGCTGACGAGTCACAATAAACGCTGGTGCGACTCGAGTGAAGCCGACAATTACCAATAACCTATGGTGTGAATCGATTAAAGCCGACGAGTCACATTTAACACTGATGTGACTCGATTAAAGCTGGTGAGTCGCGATTCAAGCCGATTCACACAAGATTGAAGTCAATAAAAAAAAAATCGAATGATCAGGTGACCAGATTAAATTCAGCTGAAGCTGATCAGACGGACCCTAAATAAATAGTGTCCCGACTAAAATAGCGCGTATGGGCTAATTTGCTAAACATGGTATCATTTCATTAAGACACAGACTCAGAAACAATTAGTGGCTAATGAAAACCATTCCTTTGTACAAAACGGCGGACGACCTTTACCGTGTTGCTTTTGCAGTAGTTGTAAAGACCGGTATGTTTTCAGAAAGACTTTCAAACTATTGTAAAGATCTAATACAGCTACAGACGTGTTTATCCTGGCTGATAAGGTGATTTCTGTAAGTAGCTTACTGATCCTTTCTTTAAAATGTCTGTAGCATGAACCGAGTGGATAAAGAGTCAGACAAATACTTCAGTGAAAACAAAACACATTCCTGGAATTGTTTTACTAATAAACGATATACGTGTTAAATACATAAAAGATCCATATTGAAGATAAAGTTTGTTTTATTTAACGACACCTCTAGAGAATGTTGATTTTTATCTTATCCTCGGCTATTGGACGTCAAACATATGGTCAGTCTGACATATTTCTTTAGAGGAAACCCGCTACTCTTTCCGATAAGCAGCAAGGGGTCTCTTATATGCACTTTCCCACAGACAGCAGAGCACATACCACGGCCATTGATGAACCAGTTGTGTACAAAATAGCTCAAACCGCAAATGGGTATACTGAGAAGGAACGATCCCATGACCGACCTCACAGGCGAACACGCTACTGCTTGAATTACATCTTGCCCTCATGCTATTAAGTATAATAACAATAATAACTAGTGTCAAATGTCAGTTATTCTCGTCATGCCAGTGTGCTCCAAATGTCGCCATGTTCTCTCCTGTCGTGGTTCTGAAATAACTTTTGACGTTCAACGCATTAGCTTGCATTTTCCGCACTAACTTTAAAAGAGAATAATGCATCATCACGCTTATAACATTAGTTTAGATCAGTAACTTTTACAGAGAGTACATTGCAAATTAGGTTACCGTACTTGAATTACGCAGTTTTAGTTAATTAGAAATATAGTCAAACTTCATTATTATCATTCTCCTAGTTTACGGGACATACGAAATTCGAGATGTGGACAGTTCGAGACAGCAACTGTCATAATTTATCTGATGTTATTAATCTTAAGTCTGCATATTGCGGTAAGTTCGAGACAACGGCATGTTACAGGTATCTGTATCTATTGTCATTATAACAGAGAGACGGTCGGTTGGTCTTCAGGTCGATCTTTCTCAGTGGATCCATTTGCAGTTTGGGCTATTTTCCGTTCCAACAAGTGGTCCACAACTGGTTCATCAAATGCCGTGGTATGTGATGACTTGTCTGTTGGACAGTGCATATATAAGACTCCTTGCTTCTATGTGGCAGCAGCGGGTTTCCTCAATATGTGCTCTAGAAGCGTGGTTAAATAAAATAAACAACTTTATAGCAGATAGATATTCCCCAG
The DNA here is from genome assembly GCA_032355785.1 of Symmetromphalus regularis. NCBI lineage: Eukaryota > Metazoa > Mollusca > Gastropoda > Neomphalida > Neomphalidae > Symmetromphalus > Symmetromphalus regularis. The sequence goes on along the minus strand of JAULBS010058554.1, from coordinate 3,847 downwards.
TATGTTCGAGTTAAAGGAAATTGTCTTATACGTAATAGGAAAGTACTGATTCTTTCCTAAATAGAAATGACAAAATAATGGAAATGGCAATCATTTTACAAAATTCTATCTTAAAACATTGTCAAGATATGGAAATTTTTTAATTAAATCTTTCAAAGCGGAGTTCTCCTATGTATTTTTCTATTCATAAAATGTTAATAATTTAAATCTCAGATGAAGACAAATGTTGATTGTGAGTGTGGATAACTTTTGTTGAGATTTCATCAGAAAACTGTTCAAGCTCTCGTTTTGTGGCACGACTTAGCTGGAATATGGACCAATTTAAAGCGTATCAAACCTTTTCTAGTCAATTAAAATAAAGTCTATTTTATTTAACGACGCCTCTAGAGCACATTGATTTTTATCTTATCATCTGCTATTGGACGTCAATCATACGGTCATGCTTTCATATTTATTTAGAGGAAACCTGCTGCCGCTACATATGCTACTCTTTCCGATAAGCAGCAAGGATATTTTATATGCACCGTCTCACAGACAGGACAGCATAAATCACGGCTTTTGATGAACAACTTGTGGACCACTGGTTGGAAAGGAAAATAGCCCAAACTGCAAATAAGTCCACTGAGAAGGATTGAAAATTTCAGATGAAGACAAAATGTAGATTGTGAGTGTGGATAACTTTTAGAAACATATTTATACAGGCTTGTCTTGAGTATAACTTAGCTGTAAAATGAACCAGTTTAAAGTGTAACCAATCTTCTCTAGTTAAGAGGAACTCGACTGTGTCTGTGTTGAGAATTATGCACTTAAGACTTAATAACACATACGTGTAGTATGGATTTATGCTCTGGATTTAGACGATTTACGCTCCATAGTTGCAGAATGCTCAGAACCGACTCTAGTTATACTAGTATTAGCATTTTAGACTAATCACATGGACATGCTGTGTTGGTCAGTATACTGTGCATCAATAGCTAATGGAAAGCAGCTAACTACTGTAGTCTAAGTAGCTAGTTATTAAGTACCATCTTCAGCGCTGTGATCATCATTAAACTGCAGGTTACTGGCGCCAACAAGATATTCGTACTTCGTCTTCTACAGTCAGAGACACACTCGTGGATTTGGAACCATAGAGCTTTACAATAACACTGTATGCAAAATATGAAGACAGAACCGGGGATTTCGAACGGTAGAGCTTTGCAACAGCACTTTAGACAAAACTTGAAGAGAAAGAACTAGAGATTTCGAACGGTAGAGCTTTACAATAACATTTTAGATAAAATATGGAGATTTCAAATTATTTTGAGGGGGACTTATCGCGGACAATAAGTAATAGTTATACACTAAAATTATTGGCCTCTGTTAAATCCCACACAGCTGTTGTCGTGTTATTTTTTTCTCTCTTTTTTTCCTTCTTTTTTTCTCCTTCTTTTTTCTTTCTTCTTTTTTTCTTCTTTTGATATATACATGTATATTACTGACGTTAGGGTCCAAACCACAGTCAAACTAGTGATGATGACATTTGGTGAGAGCGATGAGCGTACTACACCCTACAAACACCATTCTGCAGCATTTGCAAAAGTTTAGTCTATTCTGCTGCACTAGCGATAACGATCACGAGTTCAACTTCGTTATATGGCTTTAAGTTTTACAACTCATCAGCTGAATAAACTTAAATACAAAACACAAATATGTACACTATGTACATGCACAAAAATGGTGGGTGTGGTTTAATAATTGGTTATGCACAAAACAAACAGACACCCGTTATTAATAATGGTGTCACAGTGATGATGACAAGTGTTAACGAAGTGTGAGCGCATTCTCACTAATTGTCATCCTAGTCTAATTATAATAGTTACTTTGGTAAGGCTGTAAAAATGTCCAGTAGTGCCAGGAAGCCATTATGCTGGACATCTTAAATGACATAAAACAAAATATTTGTACTCATCTTCCACCTTTACTTAGGAACTTTGAAAACAGTCTGTTGGTCGTACGTGACAGAGCGCAGTGTGTCGGAGAGCAGTCTGGGGGAGAGGGAGGCGGCAATATAAATTAATTGAAGAGAGTTTGGCGTGAATTATGCTGAAGGTTAAGTCTATAATGATGGCTCTTTAAGATGGTCCCAGACAGTGGCATCACTAATTTATCTGTTCATCAATAAATTGTGCAAGTAAACGAACAAACGTGACGCTTGCCGCTACTGTGAAACATGGTCGAGAGTTATGGGGAAACAATCGAATCAAATGCAAGTAGCCAATCAATTTGAAAGAAAATTTGTCGAGTGGAAGGTAATGTCCTGTCTGTGAGTGAAGTCAAGAATTACATTTCGATTAATTATCTAATTTGTTTAAAGGTTAATCGGTTTCTTCTTCTTTCAGTCTGTTGTTTATACAAGTCTTAATGTTTCCTTAATTGAAACAAAATTTATTTTTTGTAATTTTATATTTTCTGTAGTACAGTTTGTTGTTTATTCACGGCTTATTTCGTTAATTGAAAACGATTTTTTTTTTAATTAACAAAAGTAAAAGAAAAACAAACCCATAAAATATAATAAATGTGTTTGAGATTCGTACGTTTTCCTTTAACGTATTATAATGTCTATTTTTAAATTTTTAAATATATCGGTTTATATATATTTTTTTAAACTACATTTGTTACTTCATACACCTTTCCTCACCGCCTAGACTAGATAAAAAGGAAAGATTAAATATTAACTAAGAAACTAATATTATGCAAAGAAATGCTTTAAAGTTACCACGTTACGGTACCTGATAAACTAATTCATATGCATTATAAAAACAAATATTTTATTGAAATTATTCCAGATTGTATTATGATGACCATGCATTTCTACAAGATGGGGGAAAGTCAGTATTTTTAGTTAGTTAATGCTATTTGACAAAAAGTACTCCCTCTGTTTTCACTTTGGAATTGTCTGCGTAACAACAAGACAGGTTTCTTCTCACTCATGTGTTGGCATTTATTCCTTGAACTTAAACTTTTGTTTAAAAAAATACCTTTTTAATGATGGTAACAGTTTTATATTTCAAATCAATCTTGCTTTGTTTTACATGTATTCTAAATATTCTATTAAAATGCTTACACTTTACTCTAAAGTGATTTTCTACTTGGTTGGCGAAGATTTCTCTAGTCAATTATCCCCCCAAAAAATGCTTCCAGTATCTTTGAAGACACAGTAAACTAACTATTCACATTATTCAAATACATCGCTCTGAAAGAAATTCAAACGCCCATTTGACATTCTTTGCTGATTTTGCTTTATGCTTCTTTTTAAGAAAAACTGGAATTTTAAAAATCATAATCTTTATTTTAAAACCAACAGGCAAAGCTTACATAATATTTGACAGGAAAACATACTTCAACCCGGAAACAAATTATATTTAAACAAATATATATAATGGGAAATAACAAGGAACGTAAACGCCATTCAAACGTTAACAAAATACTAAACCATCTTCCGTTGATAAATCAATTGGTTTTCGAGTGTTTTTATTCATACACTAGAACCGTTTTAACCTTGTAACATTACCGTTTGATGATAGCGCTGTTCATTCCTTTGATCTCATCTCTCCACTCGAATATAACATAAATTAAATTATAATATCGAGATAGTGTCTGTCTGTGACATTTATTTCTGTGTGATTTACTACCGACTGAGATACAATCCTTCATTGGAATTTTCTAATTCCTTGGATATAGAATTAAGTGGGTGTACAAGCTATTAGTTATTTTCTTAAGATATGGACTTAAGTGGGTGTACAAGCTATTAGTTATTTTCTTAAGATATGGACTTAAGTGGGTGTACAAGCTATTAGTTATTTTC
>JAULBS010058487.1:0-22997 GCA_032355785.1 Symmetromphalus regularis | reverse complement strand
ACCTACCTACCTACCTACCTACCTACCTACCTACCTACCTACCTACCTACCTACCTACCTACCTACCTACCTAACTAACTAACTAACTAACTACTTTACTACCTATCTACCTATCTACCTACCTACCTACCTACCTACCTACCTACCTAACTACTTTACTACCTATCTACCTACTTTCCTAACTACCTAACTACCTACCTTTGCACACATGCACACACACACATCTATTTAAATGACGTTCATGTTAGTTTGTTTGGGGTATTTTAGTGGGCTTTTTGTTGAAAATAGATCCAAGTGGATACTTCATAATTGTTGTATTATTATAAAAGTAATAGAGCTACAATCAGAATGTGGAAGTTTTCTTTATTGTGAGTTAAATTTGATCAATTAATTGGAATTAAGAAACTGGTTGTTTTTCTGAATTCTAACATTCAAGTCAGTTAATTTATTTTGTGATAGAAAAATTAATATTAATTTATTAACTGTCCATCCATCCCATCTGTCCATCCGTCTGACAATCCGGCCATCCATCCATCCATTTGTCATTCCATCCATCCATCTGTCATTCCATCCATCTGTCTGTCCATCCATCCATCCATCCGTCATTCCATCCATCATCCGTCCGTCCATCCATCCATCTGTCAATCCATCCATGCATCCATCTGTCAATCCATCCAGGCATCCATCCATCCATCCATCCATCCATCCATCCATTCAAATGTTTGACACCCAGTAGTCAGTGATTAATAAATTAATGTACTCAAATGTCAACATACACGCACCAGTGCAAAAAAACAACAACAAGAAAACAATAATAATAATTATAATTAAAAAGAAAAGTAAAAAAAAACGCAGATATTTAAATTTAGTATATTGTAAAAATAATAAGAAAAAATTAACATGTCCTATCTAACCTACTTCATTTTCTTTCGGTATTCACATTTTTATAGGCCTAATAAAAACTTCCCACCCCTCAAATCTCCATTTATCACATATTCAGATATCTTAACCCATGACCAAGGTTAGCATCCATCATCAAACATTGTCACTGTTATCTTTCTTTGACACTTTTGTGTTTCTGTGACAGTGTAACCCCAAGTGACTGACAACATGACAGTGCCTCGAAGGTATACCATTTGTTCAATGGTGAATGTCTGTTTAGAGAATGTGAAGATTGTTTTAACATTAAGTAGCATCATTATATACTCAATAGGGATATTTATTAGATGTCATTCCGACAGGTAGTTGATGGGTTGCAGGTCATACATCATTGTCTTTCTTGTAAACTGATAGTCCTTTGTCATTTACTGTATCACACTTCAAGGTATTCATTTCACTGTGTTGTATTACATTGTTATTCTGTTACAGTATTAGCCACAGTGAATTATACCACATTGTACCATAATCTAACATTGTTATTTTAGGCAATTTGCTGTGCAGTGATATTTTAATAGGTGGTTGATACAGCTTGCTAACAATATTAAAGACTAATGATTGATTTCTAAAATGGACTACCTTATCTTGACACAGATTAATCACTATATGTTAGGGTCCACCACTCTCTGCACACTCTTCCACCCTGATAACAATAAAAGGTCCTCATGTTGTTTTACCTATAACAGCAGACTTATTGTCACACAAGATTTATGAAATTTTGTATTATTTTTCAGATTTGCTACTCAAGGTCATAATGGTCTTCTGTTTTACAATGGTCGCTTTAATGAACTTCATGATTTCATAGCTTTAGAAATCATAGACAGACAAATCCAGTTTTCCTTTTCCCTTGGTGGAAAAATTACACAAGTGAGCCCACATATTGAAGGTGGAGTCAACAATGGAGACTGGCAGATGGTCAGAGTTGAATATCACAACAGAGTGAGTAGAAACAATTCTAAAATAGAGAGCTAGTAGAAACAATTCTAAAATACACAGTGAGTAGAAACAATTCTAAAATACAGAGTTAATGGAAACAATTCTAATATACAGAGTGAGTAGAAACAGTTCTAAAATACAGATTGAGTAGAAACAATTCTAATATACAAAGTGACTAGAAACAGTCTAAAATACAGAGTGAGTAGAAACAATTCTAAAATACAGTGACTAGAAACAATTCTAAAATACAGTGAGTAGAAACAATTCTAAAACACAGAGTAAGCATCCTCACAACGTCAGGGGTCACTCCGGTCACTTCGAGTCCATTTGGACCCCTGACCAATATAGCTCATAAAAACCTATTTTGATTGGAAGCATTGTATCATGAGAAATTTTGAAGCATCCAATCACAATTCGGCTTTCAATGCATCGACCTTCACCTTATCAAGGTAAATAATGGATCACAGAAGAGATGTAAAAATTAAGTGAAGGTTAGCAGTTATCAATTTGGAAGTACATCACTTTCAAAGGTAATACCAAATACCAAATAAAAGGTAATGCAAAATAATGACAGTTGCCTTCTTTATAAGGAACTGTTACCACAGAAGAACAGGTGTTTTATATACAATGTTAGTTTCACTGAAAAAGCAACCACGAAGTGTTGGGGAATTTTCCACAAGAACATGACAATTGCCAATCTAGCTTATAAAATGAGCAATCTGATTGGATAATAATTTTAAGCATGATATCACCAAAAATGTTTTCGTATGGATGGCGTGGTAAGCAGCCCGGGTTTTTATGAGCTATATTGGTCAGGGGTCCAAACGGACTCTGAGTGACCGGTGTGACCCCTGACTTTGTGAGGATGCAGAGTGAGTAGAAAGAATTCTAAAATACAGTTACCAGACTATCAAGACCTACAGTGTATCACAGATAAATAAAGACCATCAGATTCATATTTTATTATTTCACATTAGTCTATGTGGGTTTTTTTTTGTGAGTGACAGATTTATGAAGTCACCTGAAAGTAGAGCTGTAATATATCAGGGAACCTAGCTTTAAATTATTAAACATAATTAGATAAAGAAATTAACAGATAATTAGTTATACATTAAAATATCCTGATTATCTTTTCCATTGAGAAAGAAAATAAGCATTAATTTACACATACTTAAATTTAATACATATATATATTTAAATATATGATATATTAAAAAGTTAAATATTAAAGCTATTATGTTAATGTACCATGAGTTTTAGAGTTAGTAATATGCTTATTAAAATAAATCATTTTTAAAAATCACTTTCTTTACATGGTCTAGTATATAGTTAATTATAATGTTCTCCTTTTAGACGGCCACAGTGACAGTTGGAAAAGACTGTGACAGTTTGATTTCAATAAAGTTTGGTTCTCGTATTGGAAATTACACATGTGCAGCCAGAAAAATCCATGTCCTGCATGAACGGTATTTATTATATTCTATCTATTCAGTAGTTATTTCATTATTGTAATTCAAAAATATATTGTTGCATTTATTTCTTTAAAGAATCTTTTTTATTGCCATTCAAATACTGAAAATGAATAATTGTATATAAAAATAATATATTTTTGTATATTGAAATAACTTAATTGATCACAATAGACTAAATTTTACATATTTTTTTACAAAAGAAATAGAATTTTTCAAAATATATAAATAAATAAATATTGTTTTAATTTTTGTTTTACATGATAAAGGTTAAATCTGCATAATTAATGGGTTGTAATTTTAAAAAAAATTATAATTAAATATATTTTAACATATTTTACAAAAACTTAATTATATCAAACAGGTTCATTACAACAATTAATTTAAATTGAATAATTATTGCATTTTTATACATTTTTAATTAAATATATTTTAACATAATTTATATTTGTGTGTATTGTTTTTACTTATTTTACAATTGTATGAAGCCATCAAAATTGTGTCATAGATTTTTTGGCATTACTACATTTTTTATGAATTAATAATTAAATATTTTAACATAATTTACAATTAACTTAAAAAAACAACTTATTTTACAGTTGTGCAAATCCATCAAAGTCCTGTCATAGATTTTTCGATCTTACTGGACCTCTTCAAATTGGCAGCCTGCCTAAGCTACCAACAAGCTTCCAGATTCAGAACAAAGACTATGAAGGTTGCATCAGGAATGTTTACATTGATCAGGAACTGCTAGATCTCAACTCCTCTGTTTCTTTCCATGGTGGTGGCACAGGATCAGGTTGTCCTGCCAAGAAGAAGAAGTGTCTGTCTCTGCAATGTCACTCTGGTAAATACTGTCTTACAGCCAAGGATGAAAGGATAAGAATGGTTGACAACATAGCACCCTGATTATTTGCCAGATATTAGTTGTTAAACATAAAGCTTTATTTTTTTTATTGTTACTTCAGATCCTTTTTTTTCTTGTTTAGCAACACCATTAGAGGAAATAGATTTAATAATCATTGGCTATTGGATGTCAGACATTTTATAACTTAGACAGGTAGTATTAAGTATGAGCCAGCCTCCAGTGTATTTTGAACCACTGTCTTCAGCTTGAGAGTCCTACTGCGGCTCACCTCATCATTACAGAAGCACTCAGGACTCACAACAAAAATAATTTTGTTTTAGCTCATTTTCAGATACATGTATCTAGGTTATTTTCTTGAAAAGTTGTTGAAAATTGGACAGTTTATTAAATAAAAAACATTCGTTAAACAAATGTTAAAATGTTCAAACAATCTATAAAAAATAACAGTTGGCTTATTTTGCTATGGATAAGTTGTGCTGTGAGTATGGTGGCAAAATCTTAAACTTTAGGCAACTATATTTTGATTTTCAGTGTTTAAAATGAAGTAGCAAAAATGATGTATTTACTGTACATAATGACAAATATTTTGTTTATGTTTGTACAGGAACATGTCGAGAAGGCTGGAATGAGTTCGTGTGTGACTGTCCAGAAATGACCGGTGGCAATGACTGCAGTCAGTGTATGTATCTGTTTGTCAGCTTCTGAACAGATTCCTACATTTTCGAAAAACATTTTATTAATTTTATTTAGTTTAAACAATTTTTTTTTTTTATTCGTTGCACTGGTTCAACCAGGATTTTGTTTTGGCGGTGGGCATCCAATCTTTTTACGTTATATAACAGTTGTAATGTTACTAGAGGGGTCTTTAACCCAAATCATTGTGCTATGCCTGTGATTTATTGCTCTACCTTATTCAAAAAAAAATAAAGAACCTCATCTAAATGAAGTCAATTTTAATAACATATGACAGTTGACATACAGTAAATCATAAAGTAATTTGTCATGAAACAACTAAAACAACTATTTTTATTAAAGTGCCTTATTTAGTCATTTGTTTGGTGCTCTAGGTAAAATTAAAATGTGTCAGTTTTTGTAGTTAATTCATTTTTGTGCTTTAATTTCTAACTTGTGATTAAATTATGATTTACAGTATATATCTGGTATATACATCAACTTGGACACAAGGTTAAAGTGCTTTGATTGTTGGTCTTAAAGAAAAAGTATGGAAACTTTAACTGCAAGCAGTTTGTATTATGTTAATGTCTCTCGAATTTTTATCAATATTAAATCCAAACTTTTTAAAGTTTTTCAATCAAATACAACCACAATTTATTACCATTTGTGAATATTAAAAACTAAAGGATTCATTGTTTTAAATTGTTTTGCAGTAACATCAATGCTCTATAATATTTTATCACTGTATTTACTTTGTCCCATGCTTTCTTACAGCAATTCAGAAATCATGGCGCCTCCGTGGCAATGGCTACCTACATTACAGAGACCTGACAATTCCAGCTGTTCATTTTGTCTGGTATAATGGACTGGCTTTCCGTACCCGACAAGGGGAAGGAACTCTGATGCAGATAATTCTGGATTTGGGAGAAGTTGTCATAAAGGTATAATATCTAATTATTCATTTTGGTAGTTGAAATTTCGATGGCACTTCCATAATAATATTCTCAGTTTAATGACATTTTAAGCCAACCAGTTAAAATTAATTTGTATTGTCATCTTGGTGCATATCCAAAGTTACTCTTAATAATCCCCCAATTATTTTTAAAGTAGTTCCACTTATTTCCCTCTCTCTTTTTTTTATTCCTTTCATTGCCTCATGCTCTTATGTTGGCCTGAGGACGGTATGCATAAACCAAACTAGATATGGGCAAGTTTCAAAATGGTTGAACTTGAATTACAAATGTAGGTAGTTAAGCCTTTGGTAAGGAGAACTATCATGTATCAGCAGGAGAATAAGAGAAGACAGGAAGATCCAGGTTCTATATTTTGTCAATTTCAGCTTATTGATGGATTCATCACATATATTTATGGAAAGACTTCCATAACCTTTGACCTTGCCAGAGTGGATGATGGGAAATGGTACTACTTTGAGACACATTGGCACCAGGGTCGATTGGAGATGAAACTCAACTACAAGCAGCTAAAGAAAACTGTGGAGATGACGAGTGCTATTAGTGGGAGGTCTGTAAGCATGGTATATGTGGGCGGACACAGAAACGGAAATGGACCAATCACTAATGGACTAGATGGATGCATCAAGGTGAGATTCGGGGAAACCCAGTTATCTATTTTTAGCTGAATAATTATACATTTAACTTTGTAAATTAATCTGTATAAAATTATTTGTAATTTTTAAAATTAATGTAAAATCTTTGTCTAATTGATGTATTGTAAAAAAAGAGAACATTAAAGCTGAAATGTTTTGTGTTGGATCAACCAAACTTGAATTAGAGTAAATGTTTCACAGCATAATAAAATAAATTTTCAACTACATCCTACCACAAAGAAAAAGTTTGGCTGTTGGGTGTCATCCAATGATACATACTAAATAAGTAATCTTTTTTAAAATGTGTAAATAGCTCATAAATTAATATAAAAATTGTATTAATTAAAATATGTGCATATTTAATTTCAATGATTTGTTTTTATATAGGACGTACGAGTTGGAAACACAGCCACCTCTAAGTTGGAGAATCCTATCAACACAAATGGAGAGCCTGGGTGTACTGGCGCAGACGTGTGCAGTAACAATCCGTGTGGGGCGGGGAGTTGTGTTGATGAGTGGGAAGATTACTCATGCGTGTGTCCCCCAGGTCAGTTACGATACAGAGTAATTATTTTTTATTCAGAATTAAAATTAAATTTGATTTTAATTATGTTCAGATTAGGCCATTTAAAATACATTGTTCTCATCCCTGCTAATCCTAAAATAAGCCTCAAATCTGAATTTATGCTAAACTTGATTCCATATCTTATTTATAATGAAAAGCAGTATAAATAATTTCTAATAAAAAGCAGTATAAATAATTTATAATGAAAAGTAGTATAAATCATTTATAATTGCTTTATATTGCACTTTTGATTAGACATCATTCTGACCACCATTTGCAATAATGACTATATATCACAAATTAAATTCATTCTGCTTAATAAAACTGCATTAATAAAACATGCTGTTTTATTTTGTTTCCTTAAAAGTCCACTATTTAAATGATATGTAATGTATTAGGTTGCATAAAAGATTAAAAGATAAAAATAAAATCCAACCAGTCAACCACTTTACCAACTTTAAAAATAAAAAAATTATTCAAACCAACAATATATTTGTAATGGCCTTATGACATTCTATTTAATATTTTAATTTTATCCTCCAATAGTTAATGTTTGGGGGTGTCAGAGATTGTGGCAAGTTTTTCTGTGGGGTCGTTAAAAAAGATTCTATTCTTGTTTTACTATATTTTGATACAGGCCACATTGGACCTCATTGCACTGAAATCTGTTCCCAAGCAAACCCCTGTGAGAATTTTGCTGAATGCCGTCGACCATCTACTAGTAATGTGAACTACATATGTGACTGTGGCTTACGACAAAGTGGAAAGTACTGCGAGAACATTGCCCCGTCCACCTGTGCTGCTGCATGGTATGGGGACCCAGTGTGTGGCCCCTGTAACTGCCCTGTCCATAAAGGCTTTCAAGATGCCTGTAATAAGATCACAGGACAATGCTATTGCAAGGTAATTTATATTTTCTGAGAATCTGTGTTTTAATTGTATTGACCAGTAACTGTGAATGCAACATTTCCAAAGTAATATCTTCTCACATACAGTGTACTTCATTGGTAATATTTCAAACTATATTGTTAACAGGAGATCTGTGAATAAAAAATGTGTAATAAAAAAAACCCTTAAAACCCCCATCCACCGAAAAAAATAATTTGTGAATGCCATATTTATTGTATCTCACCCTAACCTCTACTGTAAATACCATATTTATTATATTCCCCCTCACCCTCACCCTAAGACCACATAAAAGTATACTAACAGTAAATAGTCATTATAGTAAATGCAGAGCCAATACTTTTTCCATGACATCTTATTTGGTTTTCTTAATTTCAAGTCCATTTAATACAATTAATATGTATGAATGTCTATTTGTAGCCTAACCATTACCGTCCACCTGAGAGTGATATATGTTTCCCCTGTAACTGTTACAACCTGGGCTCAATCAGCTCAGGATGTGATAATGTCACAGGTCAGTGTCATTGCCAACCAGGGGTCATAGGTCGACGATGTGACCAGTGCTCCAGTAAATTTGCCCAGGTGGATATAAAGACAAGAACATGTAGAGGTTCGTATTCTCAAAAGTGATAGTAAATTAATTAAATAATAGCTACCTATTAATGTCTTGAAGTTCAGACAAATTCACATGGCAGTTTTAAGAAAAAGAACACACTGCCTAATAAATGTATGTGAGTGTTTGTGAGATGACATATGATGTCACAAACCAGTTACACAGCAGATTTTACAGTAGAGAATATTGAAGGCTGCCTATTGGATTTACTAAAAGTAAATGTATTAGCATATAATGGCTTGTACGTTATTCACAGCATAATTATGTAGGACATATATTTCTTTTAAATCACTTGAATGTATTACTAAAATAGATTAACCCATTTTATTACTCATTTAAATATATAATATATACACATACATACATAGAGACGGACAGAAACTTATGACTTAGAAATCATGTCATCTATGGAGCAAACACTGTTAAATCAGGTTGATGTTTTTTTTTTTACATATTGCCCATATGACTCAACATACCTTGGTTCGTATCAAAGTGTTACATCCTAGAACTATGTCAAACCTTGATGTCATATGACGTCATATTTTTTTGCATAGTTTGTTTCCAAAAAAGGGAAACGATTGGTTACAGTTTTGTTGCTGTTCATTTTTTTCCCTTCAAATTTAACTTAAAATTGATAATGGGTAATAAATAGAATATTAACCCTTTCAGACTTGTTAAGCATTGCCTTCAAAGTGCCACAGCAGTTAAACAAAGGATGAAGTTAAAGATAACTTTTTTTTATTATTCATGGTAGAACGTTGGTTCAAGTATATTTATAAAGATAAATGAATTTCCTTTAAGAATTATCTCATCATTACATATAAATACAGGTATTTATTATATTAATTCCTTATTATAAGGACATCAAATTTCTATGAAAATCTATTAACGAATTGACCCATTTAGAAAATCTTCACTAACTCTCCGACAACGTGCGTATGTCTCGGAAGGGGTATGTCATCTTATATTCGTGATACTATTTCATCTACTTGCATTCCATATGAATTTTTATTCTCATATTCTGATAAAACATCGCTATCGCAGTCATTATCTGAGAAGACTGCCTCAAAAAATTGATGCCACCATTACAGTTCGATATAAAATCGGCTGAAAATTGACAAAAAACATTTCTAACAGGATGTTGTTTTTAGCATTACCTAAACTGCGCATCAAGTTATGATGAATTTGGCAGTAAATATAAGTTAAAAAGACATAGTGGGATTTCCCATTCTGAATTCTGAATGGTGATGTTTTTTATAGCGGGATTTCACATTCCAAAGTTAGAAAGGGTTAAACTCGCTTCCATTTCACATCTTGTGATAACTGAAAATTATTTCACTTGGGACATAAACATAATACGAAATGGAAATTTGTTTAATAACCTACAATTATGTGTTTATTTTATTCCATTTCAGTTGTATATGACACATGTCCAGTAAACTTTGCTGAAGGTGTATGGTGGGAGCCTCCTGGCTTTGGCAACACAGCTGTCCAGGAATGTCCATATGATGCCTCAGGTAGGATTTTAATTATAGAAGTTAAAACTTATAATACAGGGTGAGTGCAACAGATAAAGTCTGTCTGTCTATGGGCATACCAATAATATGGAAATTTGTTTTAACTCTTAAATTAGTTGAAAATCATCTATAGCTGTCCACGAATGTCCATATGATGTTATTATTTATAGGAGTTAACACTTATAATACAGGATGGGTGGAACTGATACCAATTATGTGGCAGTATGTTTTTCATCATTAACTCTTAAATTAGTTGGCTAATTTTCTGATTTATAATCTTGAAAATCACATTTAACGCCATAGAGTTTATAATTAATTTTAGGTGATGCCAAAAGAAAGTGTACAGAAGGAAATGGCTGGTTAGAACCAGACTTGTCAAACTGCACCAACACCAACTTCACAAAGATTCAGTCAAAGGTATGTTTGTTTGTTTATTTATGATGATATTAAATGAATTTTAAAAAGTTAAATATTCAACCCAAAAGGCCTGAAATAATATTGTTTTATTAGTTGACAACAATTATAGATATTTTTAATGATTTGTTTTGCTCAGTTGAAACTTTCATTTCAATTGTCACTTATTATCACATGTCTGGTATGTAGTCGAAGTATCAGCCAGCCTCCAGTAGGTTTTGAACCACAGTCTTCAGCTTGAGAGTCCAATTTCCCATTGAGGGTTTCTCATCCAAGGTATCTAAAAGAATCTTTTATTCTCAGAATTGTCAGAAGGGAAAAAAATCTTTATTTTTACTTCATTTGTTTTGTTTAATGACACCACTAGAGGGCATTGATTTATTTATCTTTAGCTAAAGAATGTCAAGCATTTGGTAATTCTGACATGTAATCAAATGTGAACATTTTTAATGCATATTACTATTTATTATTATTTATCTTTTTTTTTGATATCTATTATTCCAGTTGGAACAAATAAAAATGGGCATAATCAACACATTTGTTGCTGTCACGACTATAGACAGTCTGAAAAATGCAACTAACACAACCAAGCCAATGTTTGGTGGTGACATTCAGATAACGGCAGAGATAATTGAACATGTTCTGATATATGAAAACAAGCAAGAAGGATTGAACTTGACTAATGAGCAACATGGCACATTCATACAGGTGAGTACTCACAGTTTTACCCTAAAGGTTTGTTTAAGATTAAATAATATAAGAATATGTTTTTCAACTTACGTTGTATCACAACTACACATTGCTATGTTATCCGCATCCTATATTTTCTAAAAATATACTTTTAAAGATTTCATACTTTTAAAACTCCTATTCTTCGTTCTTTTCTTTTTTATTATTATTATTATTTAACAACACCACTAGAGTATATTGATTTATTAGTTATTGGCTGTTGGATGTTAAATATTGGGTAATTTTGAGGAAACCCACTACATTTTTAAAACACCTACTTGCAGTTTACTAAAAAAAAATCATGACATTGTAGACTACAGATCTTATGGAAGCCTAAATCCAGATTAAAATTTTTTATAAGCATAAATCCAGTGTAGTGAAGATAAATCAACAAAATATCCACCATTTGACTCTGTATCCAGTGTAGTGAAGATCCTATGAGTGTGGTAAAGATTCTGGGCATTGAAATTTCAGTTCACACCACAAACAATAACTTTTGTCCACATGTCACTGGACCAGGTGCATGATAGCTTGAAATAGACAAGCATTCTAAGCATGCCTCTGAAAATTGTAAAAATGATCATTTGGCTTACATGATCATTTGGCATAACATTTTGTTTGCATTACAACTTATTAATGGGTTCACATAATAAAATATTTTGTAATTGGTTAAACAAAATAAAATAATTTATCAGAAAGTTCTTTCAAAAACTATTTTATTGGCTATACAAGTTTTCAGTCCTCACAGGCTCACAAATAAATATTTTTTGCACAACAGAGATTACTCCTAGATTTTACTGCATGATACTGTAATTATAATAATGTTTTGGTTTGCTTTGTAGAAAATGTTAATGGCACTGAGCAATGTGACAAACCCTTCCTTTGAGAAATACTGGAAAATCTTACAAGTCAAGACTAATGCAGCAACCAAACTTGTCAGTCTTCTTGAACAGTATATTGTCACCTTGGCAACCAGCATCTCATCAACAAAATCTCCACCATTTGACTCTGTATCAGATAATTTAGGTATGATTAAATAGTGTTTGCTTAATATCCTGAAAACATGGGACAATAATAATTATTATTGGTTATTGGGACAAAACATTTTGTCAGGCCTCTTTGGAATAATACATGAAGCTTTCAGCAATCAGTTGTCACATCTAGTTACTTCACATGTGTCACTTTTCACATGCTTAGAATTTTTTGTATTTAAAATCATGCTTACATTCTACAGGGGTGACCATGATAAAAAGGAACTTGTGATCTTATCCAACAATTGGCAGTATTACTATTTATGGATATGCATAATTTGTAAATCCTATTTATATTATATAAAATATGTTGGTTTGCAGTTCTTGGGGTTGACTGGATTTCCAAGGTGAATGCTACAAAGAAAACAATCCCCAAGTATGACAATATTCAAAGGAAAGGAATCTTTGATGAAGACACTCATGCTGAACTTCCCATGTCACTTTTCAAAAACACATGTAAGTGGTGTTAATTATGGCATATATGTATTTTAACTGTTTCTTGTTAATTCTTTTATACAGTATTTGTGAGAGACAGTTTGTAATTGTTTTAACCAGTAATTGAACTATTAATACATTCTATGTGTAAACATTTAACAAATGAATGGAATGAGGACAATATTTTTCTAGAAATAGCATGCTTTACTTTGTTGATAGTTTTATCCACTTGTCCATCCATTTATAATTACATCTGTCTATTCCTCCGTCATTTCCTCTTTCCCTCCCGTTCTCCCTCCCACCGTCCATCCATCAGTCCTTCCTTTCTTCCATCCGTCTGTCCATCCATCCATCCATTGATACAAACAACCACCCAGATTTCACCCATCCATAATAGAAAACTTTCTTTGGTATCATTGAATTTAAATAAATAAGGAAGACACAGCCATATTTTCCATCCATACACATTTCCTCCCTCCCATCTGTCTGTCCATCCATCCATCCATCCATCCATCCATCCATCCATCCATCCATCCATCCATCCATCCATCCATCCATCAATCAGGCAATGTATTGTGTTTAATATTAATTTCATATTGGTAAAGCAGATGCAGGTTTAGATGACAGAGACACAAGCAAGATCTCAAGAGTTAAATATTTTCATGGTTCTCTTTGATTGTTTCAGTTGTTGCAACCCGATCTTTACATGCTGACAACACTGAGCCTAAAGCCTACATTGGTTACATCTTGTACCGAACAATGGGAAACATTCTTCCTCAAGCATTTTCTCCATCAGTGAGGTAACTAAGCTATTCTACTTTGTCTTGCCACACTTCTCACTGATCTTTCATAACTGTCCATGGCCATAATTATATGGGTTTTTATCAATCACAGTTTTAAATAAATTTGATAAAATGTATTTCTTTATATGTCTGTATAGTTTTTAGTTTTCAAATATTGTGTGTGCATGTATAAAAATATATATGAGAAACCAATTGTAGTGTCATTTGTTTTGGCATATAAAGATGAGAACATTTATAATAAAGACTAATAGTCCTCTGATAATGAGATATGTTTCAGTAAGAATTTAGTTATATTTAAGCACTTAAAACATTGATATGACACGCCTTTAGATTTGACATATGCACAGAAGTCACAGTAGGCTTACATATTTATCGGAAATCATATTTCTGCAGGATTGTATTTTACAGGAGTGACCATAATAAAATGAACTTGTGATCATAGTCCAACAGCTGGCAACATTGTTATTATGGATATGCATAATTGTATAAATTATAATGCAAACATTTTCTGAAACAATTTCTCTGTTAATTTTTGTTCTATTATTTAGAACTTTACGTGATCGTCCAATGGCTATTGGCAGTGTGATGTTTTCGCTTGTTATGGTTGATGAAGGAAAGGTGATCAAAGGTCCAATCAAAGAGGCTGTTAACATCACATTCAAAATGCTCATTACTCCCAACCAATCAGATCCGCTGGTTCAGTGTGTAATGTGGGTTCACCATCCAGTCAGGTTAGTGTTTGGCTCACTTGAGATCAGGCATTTTTAAACTTTTGATTTCAATTTTTTAGATTTATATATTGTATATTGGAAAAATTAATCAAAGTAGAAAATATGTTTTGTTTATCATTTATGTTAACTGAAGACAGTGGTTCGAAACCTATTGGAGGGTGGCTAACATTTGGCAGGGTGTCAAAATTATCAGATGTTTGACATCCAGTATCTGATGGTTATCAAATGAATATGCTCTAGTTGTGTCATTAAACAAATCCCTCTCCAAAAAAAAAAAAAAGCAGAAAAGAAAGAAGTGTCCAGACCAATTTATGTGACACTACCTATGGGAATGGGAGAATGGTTGCAATGAGACATCAGATGTGGGCTTTAATATGCAGATTTTGTATTTAATTTCCTTTGTTTTAACAGTGTTTTTATTTATAACTGTTGTACTGTATCTGATATATTTTGACTTTATACATCAATTTGTTTTTCTTTAATTGTTTGACCACTGAATTAGATAATGATGTATATGCTGCTAATTTTAGTATTATTGCTTGTGAAGAAACAACTGTCTACCATTTCAGTATTGTAAAAGTACCCTTTTGTGGATTGACCAGTCTACTCACAGAATATTTTACTTTGAAAACATTGTCTCACTGCACTAATTCTAAAGATACACTTGGACCAGAAACAGATATACTTTAATTTCTTTTTGCCTCATGCTGTGATATTGAACCTCTGTGTTTGATACTTAATAGTCAGTGATTAATAATGCTGGTGTGTTCTTAAATATTCTTTTATTTGTGATTTCAGTGGCTGGCAGTGGACAACAGATGGTTGTACAGTCAAGGATCGATACATAAAGATCCCGGACAACTTTGTTGTGTGTTCATGTTCTCATCTCTCCACATTTGCTGTTCTCATAGACATTGCAGAAACTGAGGTATATATTTGAAATTCAGTTTCCCTCTTTTAGATTGAGATCGTACCAGTATTATAAAAATTTCCCATATTAGTGTTAAATGCATACTCCCATGGACCTAATTGTCCCCTCCTCCACCGCTTCCCAAGCTACACTTATCCACGTGATTATGTCCTGTCTAGTTGGTTGAATAAAATTGCCACGCACATTTCGTCTTGCTGTTACTAACCAGTCACTCCACTGTTTCTTGATTTTTTCTTTAAACACCTTATTGACATGCGTGTCCATTGGCTGTACCAAACCCGCGCACCCTAAAATATAAAAAATTCTCTAAATATTGATTACAAATGAAACTTACATGCATTTGTTATACTAGATCTCATTTTCATATCATGCAAGACATTTTAGGAAATCCATGACGAGTCTATTGATTTGTTTCACATTTAAAATTTTCAAATTTCAAGTTCAGAACACCTCGTGGGACAAAATAAAATGAAATGTTTTTGCAGTTACAAAAATATTCAGAAGTTTTAAAATAATGGCTAACAGGGAATACCCATGACTTGACTTAAAATATATACATGGACATCATACCTTCAACGGGAAAAAAAACATTATTATTATTTTTTTTTTTCCATTAGCATAATTGATTATGATTATTATTATATTGATAATAAGCGAGATGTGGTGATTATGTAAGTAGTTGAATGAAGTATTTCTATGGACAAATCAAAAGTTTATAATTATTTGAAATTAATTCTTTGTTTGGAAATGTTATCAGATACACAATTAAAGATGTTGTAATTTTATATACTAAAATCATTGGTTCGATTCTCATTTACATGCTTTATGGGGTTTCCTGTTCACATGCAAATGGCCATAATCATTTTTTGTCAAACAATATACTGTGGAATCCTCTTAATTGCATAGGCATTTTACCCCATTATTTTATGCACATAACAAGATTTTTCCTAAATCAGAAATGTTTATTTAAAATCATATAACTATTCTTGTACTGTCAGTAAAAAATTAAAATACATTTATAAAAGAGTGATCACAAAAATCAGAAATATTCAATATTTATATAGTAAGAAATAAACAGATGCAAAAATGGCATACAGTTATACTTACTTTGTGATCATTTTGTTATTATTTGATAAAAATGTTAAGATCCACTATGGTTTTTGGTACTTTGGATGAAAAATAAAAGAAAATTTTGTTACATTTTCTTGTGCAATTAACCAGACATTATAAAGAAAGCATATGCAATTAAAAGAAATTATTTGTATATATTTTTCATTCAAATGGTTTTGTGCAACAGAATATTAAGCAAATAACGGGAATATGCTATTATCAGGATTGCAGTTAAGTGGACTTGAGTGTATATTGTTTCCTAATGCTGCAAAATAGAGTCAGATGTTTTTAACTCAAAATGAAAGTTGGTCAGAGAAAGAGTTAGAGTTTCATGGAGTTATGGAGTTTCATATATTCACCATGAAAATGGCATTGCAATTGAAATGTATTAGTAGATCTGATATTGTGAGAAACACACTGTTAGTTAATCAGGCCATTCTCCATGTACAAACACTATCACCTAAGATAAGCTATTTCAATCCAATTTGTTAATGATCCATTCTTCTGTAATAACCATCAGAAACAATAGATTGACCACTCTCATGCTCCAAGTTTCAGACTATTTCCTATTAAATTAATACATTGGAACTACAAAAAGACTGAGGCATCACGGTTTTCAAGTCATAGAAGTTTGAATTTTTAAACACCATTATTACTGGTGCATGTGGGAATGTCAGTTTGAGAGATTGAAGTTATCAATGTTTGACTACAGATATATATTACTGTGCAGACATAATTATGTGAATGAAAGTAAATAACTAGAAACCAAAAAACTTTATTTAATATACAATTATTAAATATTTTTAATTAAATTTTCTGAAATTATAATTTATGTTTGCTATTGAGAAACTTATTTCATATACATATATATTTATTGTTAAATCTTAAAATTAATCATTTTATTTCCTTTCTTTTCCTTCACATAACAGTTAACTATTTCTGACACATAACATTTAACATGAATGTTTGTTAATTCATTATTGTTTACTGGTAAATAATAAATATTCACTCCTTCTGATTCCTGCTAACTCCTTTTTCTAATTCATGTGGGAATTCACTGACTGCCAAAATTTATTATCCATCTCAAACTAGATGTTTACTATCCATCTCCAATTGTAGATGTTTATTATCCATCTCAAACTGTAGATATTTATTATCCATCTCAAACTGTAGATGTTTATTATCTATCTCAAACTGTAGATGTTTATTATCCATCTCAAACTGTAGTTTATTATCCATCTCAAACTGTAGATGTTTACTATCCATCTCAAACTGTAGATGTTTGTTATCCATCTCAAACTGTAGATGTTTACTATGCATCTCAAACTGTAGATGTTTACTATCCATCTCAGACTGTAGATGTTTAAAATCCATCTCAGACTGTAGATGTTTAATATCCATCTCAAACTGTAGATGTTTATTATCCATCTCAAACTGTAGATGTTTACTATCCATCTCAGACTGTAGATGTTTACTATCCATCTCAAACTGTAGATGTTTATTATCAATCTCAAACTGTAGATGTTTATTATCCATCTCAAACTGTAGATGTTTATTATCCATCTCAAACTGTAGATGTTTATTATCCATCTCAAACTGTAGATGTGTATTATCCATCTCAGACTGTAGATGTTTATTATCCATCTCAGACTGTAGATGTTTACTATCCATCTCAGACTGTAGATGTTTATTATCCATCTCAAACTGTACATGTTTATTATCCATCTCAAACTGTACATGTTTATTATCCATCTCAAACTGTAGATGTTTATTATCCATCTCAGACTGTAGATGTAACTTAAAGTAGAATTACAGAAGTGGAAACTGGCTGAAATTCCTGAGCACTGGATACTTAAATTGTAGGTTAACAAGTTATATAGAATGTCATAAGATACAAGACAAAAACAAAAAGAACCAAAAAATAAGTAAACATTTAAAATTCTGGTGATAAATGATTTATTTACATCTATAATGGAATCTATTCAAGATGATGTCAGTATATATTTCCAGTGGCAGATCTATTCTGTGATTATAAAACTGTTTAAAATTATAATTTTTTTTAATTGATTTTACTTACATTCTGTAAGTTAATGTGCAAAATAACCATAACAGGACTATGTATTATAAATGGCATTAATGTCACCAATCTCCTATTTTAATTCTAGCTTAGCGTTGTTTATTATTACTTTTTTAATTAATTATTTCAACAAATTTTGTTATTTATAATACATTGTAGATATGGCATAAGGTAAGAAAGAAGGTACATGTATGTTCAATAAAGATTGTTTATTTTTGTGGTTATTTCTTGTTGATGTAAGTTTATAAAAATGCCAGTCAGAATAACAGTCAAATATATCTACTGGACTGACCCCTGTATTATGAATTTTAAAATTTATTTCAATTAGACATGTTAATAAACTGAAGAATATATTTTGTTTGCTAAACTAATTTAGGCCTAAGGTGTCATTAACAATTGAAAAGTGTTTCCACAAGACTGACCAAGTGAACAGTTCGGATAGACAGAGATAAATACATTTATTACATACTTGTTTAATCCTACTAATAGTACTATGGTAATAAAAGCATAAGTCATGAAATACGTATAATGTCTAACACGCCACTGAATAAACAATGTGCTGGGTTTTCGTTAAACACTCCTGTGCAATAAATAACATGGGAAAATAATGGGTGTGTAGACCAGCCTCCATGGCACAGTGGTTAAGTTATCGGACTGGTGGTACTGGGATCAAATCTCAGTCGAGGCATGGGATTTGTTGTCTCAGTACTGGCTCCAACCCAAAGTGAGTGCTCCGCAAGACTCAGTGGTTAGGTGTATACCACTTACACCGACCAGTGGTCCACAACTGTGGATATGTGCTATTCTGTTGTCTATGGGATAGTGCATATAAAAGATCTCTTGCTGTTTATCGATTAGAGTAGGTTTCGTTTCTCCTACTAACAGTAACCTCTGTCCTGGACAGACAGAACAGGATGCCGACTTGTGTGCCCACAACAGTGTGCTTGTATGTTAATTGGATATAAGCATGAAAATAAATACAACCAACCAACCAACCAATGGGTGTGTTGTTCTGTCCATAAACTGCATGTTTAATGTACTGTTGTTTATTGCTACACTCTTCTAATAGCATTTGTACAAACACTGTCATATAAAATGTTTGGTAGGTTTTGTCACCTGCAATGGCAAAATATTTTTTCTTAAAATTCACGTCACTTAAACTTAGTGAGTTTTATGAAAACACTTTTCAGTTATATAAACATTTTTATTCACACAGTGAGTACGAATTTTAAACAACAACCCTCCCAACCACTCAGTACCCTCCAAAATGAGTAAACATGTAAATTATAATGTCAACTTGTTAGTACCCTCCAAAATGAGTAAACATGTAAATTATAATGTCAACTTGTTTTCATAATTTCACTTAACATTTCACTGGTTAATTGAGATGGTTTGGTTGATCTTTACCACCCTTCCCACCCCTTTCCACCCCTTTCCATCCCTTTCCACCTCTTCCCATGCTGTTCCACCTCTCCCAAAACATATACTTCTTCTTCTTCTGTGTTCAATCAATATTTGGCTGTGTTATATCAATAATACAGATGTAATGAAGAAATGTGACGTCATCTGGAGGTCGTCGAGAGGTCCCCAGAATTTGATATTAAGGGGCATGCAAGCATATGCTGTATATGAATAGGAAAATGTTATAATTGTGAACGATGCACAAACTAAAGTCTTCCAACCATTATTGAAATAATTGTGTTACCCCAGCAAAGATCATGACATGTTAAAATTAGTTTGTTGACACCAGACTTTTGTACAAACATCACTATTCTCAATCTAAAGTAATTAACTAGTGCAATTAGAGGTAAAACTGAATTAGTTTATTTGTAGGATGATATATATATTTTTTAATAATGTTTACAATATATAAAAAAAGCCATAAGATTACCTCATGTATGTTAAGTATTAAATAGCTTTAACTAGCTAAACAAAGTTAGTAGTAGTGGTGATGGAGTTCTAACATTAAGATTAATTTCCTGCATTCTTTTCAGAAACAGAAACAAGCACAAAAGCCAACATATTCGAAACCTGTGCAAAGGAAAGAGGAAAAGAAAGATCGCAGGAAACCTGACAGCAATTCCGCTAATTCAAAAACAACAAAACAACTACTCGGTGAACTATTCCAGGATAAAGAATTTTTGGAAAAGTTATTTGATGGTAATTGGTCTATAACTATATCTTTTGTTAGTAATATAAAGTAGTTTTAGTTTTATATATTCCTACTGGAGTTTACCATTAGTCTTTAGTATGTGGACCAGTATGTACCTTAGAGGTAGAGTGTCCATGTGATGTGCAATGGATGGTTGGATCAGGCCCCGTCAGAAGGACCATTGAGCTATTTCTTGTTCGTGACAGCAGTTCATGACAGTCTGTGGTATGTGTCATCCTGTTTGTGGAAAGGTGCTTAAGAAAGACTGCTTGTAACTGATCAAAAAGAGTTTCTTCTGTAAACTATGTGTCACAAATACTGTGAGTTTGACACCTAATGGCAACTGATTAACATTAATTACGGCCAATGTGATGGGGTGTCATTAAAAAACATCTTTTTCTTTCGTAAGAAACCACTGGTCTCACACAGCTTCTTTCTGCCACCAATAAATCTGGCCTGTTCCATGGCACTAACTAGATGGTTAATTAACATTGTCTGACATGACAACAAGATTAATAATGATTAGGGTAAGCCTACAGCACAGATGTTGGGGAATGGCAAATGTGTGGCACAGCTGTACACAGAGTCCAACACCTGTAGTGGTTGGAGAGATGAGCATTGGGATGTGGTTAAAGTAAGGCTACAAGAATTTGGCAGATGTCATCCAAGAAACCTGGGCTAGTATTCTCTTTCTTGCTCAGTGGATCACATGCAGGGTGATGCCCAAAAAATGCAACCCACATATGTGCTTATAAATCACACAAAAATGGAGATAAAGGCATGAAAGTTTGCACCTAAATTCACAAGATGTCGGATGACAATGCCGCTAAAGTTCTAGTGTGTAAGTGAAGCAACTAATTATAGCAGGCTGTTTCCCTGATATGTTCCAAGTGGTATGTATGTCTATGTCAAAATAGCTCTCTACACAAAATGTCCTTTTTGAATTGTCCAAGACAAGATGTTATAGTGTTGTACATCAAAAAATGAGGCAAGAATTAGTCTTGCCTTGTCAGAAATATAAAAGTGATAGCAGCATTATTATATTTGTTTTGTTACAAAAATTGATGGGTTGCATTGTTTTGGTGTCATCCTGAACACGTAGCTTTTGACCTGTGCCTCCTAGCATAATAGCGTTTCTAAATGCACATGTAATGATGTCTTAAGAAATTAACTTTATCTTATTTGAGTACATGCTTAATTTAGTTTGTTGGTGTGATGTTTATGAATGTTCTTCTGTTGTAGTGAAAAACAGACAAACCTTCGGCTCTCACATAACCCAGGCCGGCACAAATTCAAAAAAATGCATAACCAGAAAATAGGTCATGCCAAAAACATTTGCATAACCTATTGTCATTTGCATAACCGGTCACTGGGAAAACCTCACACATGTGAGATTTTATCATTCTCCGTAATCAGCCAAAGATTTCCGACTTACATTTATTTATGGAAGTACGTATTTCAATTTCTGATTGGCTGCATTTTGAAGGAATTTTCTTTTGGCGACATCTAACAACCAATGAGAATGCCTTACACTTTTCAACATAAGTATTCTAACTCAAATGGTATTTGTCATTTCTGTTACATTTAATTATAATTATACATATCAGAAATCAGCCAAGTTGTTTGTACTATGAGAAAAGATGATATAGAAAATTTATTTAGCAAATTTTTACATGTAAATCGGTTATGGGAAATACATTTGCATAACCGATGCACAAATAAAACGATCATTCTTGCAATTTATGCAGGCCTGAAAAACATTTACTCCTTTGGTTTGAAATTGCCTCATTTATACCTCACAGCAGTAATAGATTTTGTTAGTATTTAATGATAGAACTGGGAATTTTCCATTAGCCCAAGTCAAAGATCCACTAACTGTGACTGAAGCCTAGTAGAATTGGTGAACACTGCAGACATCAGAATGGGAACAGGGCCAGATGGAAAAGTTGGCATTGGATAAAAGTTTTGGTAATTTTGGAATTTAGAAACTAATTATCTGAATTGTTTTCAGAAATGACCACACCAACCAACGAGACGGGTGACTATGTTAAAGACCGAGCATGTGACGGACTTGACTATTTGAACAAACGTGCAGACTTCTGGCGCCAACAGAAGCCAATGTATGCCCGAAAGCGTGACCGCAGACAACTGAATGAGTCACACAGTGCTAAAACAAAAGAAATGGATCCCATGCAGTATATACTGGCAAGACTGGAACAAATAGACGAAGGTATCTGGGTGTTTGCATATTTTATTCAAACTGTA
This sequence comes from Symmetromphalus regularis, assembly GCA_032355785.1. Taxonomy (NCBI): domain Eukaryota; kingdom Metazoa; phylum Mollusca; class Gastropoda; order Neomphalida; family Neomphalidae; genus Symmetromphalus; species Symmetromphalus regularis. The sequence continues at coordinate 228 of JAULBS010058487.1, read as the reverse complement.
GATGAATGTATCTGTGTGTTTACATATTTTATTCAGGCAGTAGATGAAGGTATCTGGGTGTTTACATATTTTATTCAGGCAGTAAATGAATGTATTTGTGTTTACATATTTTATTAAGGCAGTAGATGAATGTATCTGTGTGTTTACTTATTTTATTCAGGCAGTAGATGAATGTATCTGTGTGTTTACATATTTTATTCAGGCAGTAGATGAATGTATCTGGGTGTT